>LBNU01031904.1:4864-29091 GCA_014162995.1 Artemisia annua
GAACACTATTCCCTGTGAGAGAACGATCAATCCCCCGGTACTTGCCACTACACTATACTACATCGGTCAGGTACACTGCCTGGTGGGGATTGTAAGCCTCTTGAGATCCCTTAAGAGGTAAAACAAAGTGCGTAAACAATCCCACGCGCATCACGAGCTTATTAAAACCTTTAAGAACATAAACTTCTTCCTCTGTGTGTGTACCAAATAATCATTCTGTGTGTGTAAAACCATCTCTCAATATCAATCAAACTTGTATGTACTTCCCCTTACTGCTTGTAAACCATGCATAGATATTGAACCATAAAGCTCTTTACGTGTCTCCATAAATTATCTTGCAATGGCAGTATTTTGAAGCAGTACTTTGCAAGAACAGTACTTTAGTCGAGCAGTACTTTCAATGAGACGCAGCAGTACTTTAAAAATAATGAACAGTACTTTGAAAAATACTCGAGCAGTACTTTCAATATAGAGCAGTACTTTGGATTATGCATTCAGCAGTACTTTCAAATAAATAGCAGCAGGTTGCAACAGTACCTTAAACATAAACTGTCCAACAAGCCTTCATGTGTGTCATCCAATATCTCCACAAATCTAATCTTGTCATTACTCTTCACTAAATTCGTATAGAGATTTGTCGCCACATCAATTAGAGTTCATGCTTCGATTGTTTTCTTCTTACCCAAATTCGACTTGTAAAACATTAACGGAACTAGTTTTCTCAAACCTTTTGCCAGATCTGCTCCAAAAACCTTGTAGATCCTAGATATCGAGAGCCCCAGGCTCTGATACCACATGTAGAACCCAGCATACTTGATCGTTACGGGCTAGGTTGTTAAACCTTTAATCTAGGAACACACAATAACGAAAGCGGAATATTCAAACAATGAATTAACGTTATCATGAACAAGGTTTTTCATTATCATCTTACTCTCTAACGATTACAAACTTAATAACATGTTCTACCTTGATCAAGTAGAACACGTTATCTAAACTAAACAACTAACGACTAACCCTATGCGTTTATCTCCTACGCCTAGGTTACACACACACACCTTTAGTCGACTACATTATGGAAGACTTAATTAACTAAAATCCTACACCCTTGATCTCTTTATATAGAGAGACATTAGGGTTTACAAATTACTACGAAGGACTAATAAATAAAACTTCTTTTGCAAGCAAGTCCTTCCCATCTTTTGTAGAATTCCTTCTTGTCATATTAAGTCCCTCATGTTTCATTCTTCTTGTTTTGTATCATCAAATCAATAAATATAATTCCCAACAATAAGGATATAATGCTTGTGGAATGAAAATTTTGCAGCTTCCTGGAATTACAGGTGCAGTAATTTTTATAATCCGGCAGAAAAACTTAATTTTAAAATGTTTTCTGAAATTCGCTGACGCCGTCAGCTTTTAAAGGCTGACGCCGTCAGAATTGATCTGACAGAATTCTTATGTTTAGTTTCCGGAAAATTTCTGGAAAAACAAATACCTTGGCTCCTGGAATCCTGCAAAATTTCATTATGACTCGATACAAGCATTTGACTCTAACAAGTACGAATATGTATGTTTATTTTATATTATTACAATTCATGTTCCAATTCGTTCTTATAAACAAATTTAGATTTCCCTTACACTTATCTTTTGCAAAATACCTTTATATGTAGTTAAGACGAAGTTAAAAACAAAATAAAGCATTTTCACAATTTTAATTTGAAACATGAATCAATAATGATAAAAATAAAACATGCATACGGAAACAAATAAAATCAAATAAACAAACACACCAAACAATAAAGCTTGGGTTGCCTCTCAAGAAGCGCTTTTCTTTATTAACGAGTCTTGTAGCTAGACTCAAAGTCACTCTCTATTACGTGACTTCGTCGTGTGATATGACGTACCCTTGGTAGAGATAATCCTTGCCATTACGGGGGTAGTGCTTTAATCGTTCTACATTTGCAGTCACTTCTCCTCCTATTTGGCTGCTCAGTGTTACCATCCCATCCCGTCCTCGGCTTTTGATTGTGAATGCTCCTTACCACCAAGGACTTGGTTTGTCGGGAGGTTCTTTCATTTCCGAGTGTCGCAGGAGCACTAAGTCCCCTTCTGAAAACTTCACAGGGTTCTCGTCCCGCTCATCGTTCCCCTTAGAGTTGTTTTCTCTATCCATACCCTCTCTGGCCTTGGTTTCTTTGTAATTCTTAATCCTTGCCTCCCATGCAAGGATTTTCTCTCGCACATGACCACGAGGCATGCTGAAGTCCGCCTTAATCTTCTTTTGTAGCATGGTTTCCTTTAAATAGCGAGGGATTGTTGGGAAGCTAATAACTTTCCTTCCCCTTTTAATCCGGATAGTGTTACCTTCGTAATCGATTTGTGCCTTAGCTGTAGCGAGGAAAGGTGCCCCAAGAATGATTGGCATACTCATTTTATCTCTATCAACGATCATGAAGTCAACTGGGTACATAAATCCGACGACGTTGACTAACACATCTTCTGCTACTCCTAGTGGGTACTCATAAGAGTGTTTTGCAAACAAGAGCTTGGTGTGGGTAATGGAAGGCGGCTTGTTGGTTAATTGAGTATAGATGGATAAAGGCATTAAACTCACGTCGGAACCTTGGTCAGCTACTGCATCCAAATATTTGAGCTTGCCTANTCAACTGGGTACATAAATCCGACGACGTTGACTAACACATCTTCTGCTACTCCTAGTGGGTACTCATAAGAGTGTTTTGCAAACAAGAGCTTGGTGTGGGTAATGGAAGGCGGCTTGTTGGTTAATTGAGTATAGATGGATAAAGGCATTAAACTCACGTCGGAACCTTGGTCAGCTACTGCATCCAAATATTTGAGCTTGCCTATGCCGCATGGTACCTCGAAGACTCCATGAAATTCTTGCTTAGCGACTATCTTTTGTTTCATGAGACTTCCGTACAATTGCCCCCCGGGTACTACATCTGCTTCGTCGTCCGGCGTCGTCTTTTCAGGCTTCTTTTCTGGAAGATGAATCCGTCGATTATTTCTTACCCAGTCGTTTATCGTTTCCTTGTTTATGTGGTGCTTCAAGTAGTGCTTTACTTGTTGTGATTTTGGTGGCTCTTCTATTGGGCGCTCATCAGGCGGCGTCTCCTTTCTTTCGTCAAAACCGCACTTGATAGTCTCAGTGTCACCACCATGTGGAATGAGGTCAACTTTGTTACATTCCTTAGTTATCGTCCCCCCTTTCTTTATTGTCGCCCTCGTGGATGATGGAAACGGTATTAATAAATTTAGTGTTGGGGTTATTGATGTGTCCTCACATCAACACCTTCTCGGGGGCTTTTGTTTTTGTGTATTCCTTCAAAAGATTCATCATCTCAGCCATTTTCTCTTGCATTTCCTCCCTCTGCCTGTAAACGGCCTCCTCGAATCTTGCTAACCGATCGGAATGTGTTGACATATATTCTCTCATTCGGTTTTTGAATTCAGGACTAAGTGCCTGGGGAGGTGGAATAGGTTGAGCACGTTTATAGAAAGATTCAACACTTTCCCTACGAGGTGATTCAGATAATGGTGTCGGTTTTGTGTTGGAGATGGAGTTGACCGTTACTCGTTGTGGACTTAGACGTCTCTTTTTCCTTTCAGATAGGTCGTCAACTCTTTTCTCGAGGGCGTCAAGGCTTTCTTTGGAAGGTTTAGAAACATCAATCGATTTCACAATATGAGAGGTCTCCCATACCTCATTATTGTAAGTTGCAAGCTCGTCTATGATTTCCCATGATTCCTCGGCATTTCTGTCACGTAATCTGCCCCCGGTGGCTCGATCGATGAGACACTTTGTGTGGTAATTAACGTGATCATAGAAGATTTGGATTTGAAGCCATAGATATCGTGATGAGGGACCCTTTGAAGCATATCATTAAAAAATCGGGTCCACGCCTCGTAGAGGGTTTCGCCTTGAAGTTGTTCGAACATTAGGATGTCACTCCTTAACTTGGTAGTTCTCCCTGGTGGGAAGAAGTGAGCAAGGAAGAGAGCGGTGAGAGCATCCCATGAGGTGATGGATCCTGCGGGTCGACGTTCTAGCCACTGACTAGCTTGGTCCTGCAGAGAGAAATGGAAGAGACGTAATCGGGTAGTTTCTCGAGTGTCAACATCAAGGTCTATAGAATCTACAATCTTAAGAAAGTCCTTGAGGTGTTGATTTGGATCTTCGGAACGAAGTCCATGGAATGCACATCCGCTTTGCACCAACCGGATGGTGTCGGATCGCAAGGGAGACACATTGGCTCCTTGAGTGAGCTCAATGGTGTTTCGATAGCCTTGGTGGCTAGGACGGGAGTATTCTCCTAAAGTACGGGCTCTAGTAGGTTGGTTTGGTTGGGGTGGGTTGTTTGGTTGAGGTGGGTTGATGGGATCAAGGATGTTACCACCTTCCATGATGGCGGATGGTAATGGTTACGAACAAAAATACGAAGAAAAAGATAGACTAAAGAAAATCTTGAAAAATAAAAATAAAAATCTCACTAGAAAGGATTCTAATGAGTAGACCTAAGTAAAAATAAAATTTTCAACCTAAGCAATAACTATTCCCCGGCAGCGGCGCCAAAAACTTGATGTGCGGGTTTTGCAACCTATGCACTTAGTTTTACCACTCAAGGGATCTTGAGAAGCTTACAACCCCCACCAGGCAGTGTACCTGACCGATGTAGTATAGTGAAGTGTCAAGTACCGAGGGATTGATCGTTCTCTCGGGGAATAGTGTCGTTAGGCTTGAAAAGCTACTCTAATTAGGTCTAAGGGTTGAGGGATGATTCTTTTTGTATTTTTATATTTTATGAAAGCAAGTAAAAATCTCGGTTTTGGAAGGAGTGGGCGGAATTAGTTGCTAGCCAAGTAACCCAAATATCTACTTTTGCAAATAAAATTAAATAACAAGAAAATTAAAGATTGTGAAACTTATAAATGAGAAATATGTGTTTACTTAGATTTCCTTACTCCCTAGCTATCTTTTATATGTTAAATGGTTTGTTGTGATTATGTGGATGACGGGTTGTATTCCTTTAAACCATTTGTAGGGCCGTGTACGATCTTCCCTAACTCTATAAGCTCCTACTTTACTCCTATGTCGAGCCGATTTAAGCTCCTAACATGGGATCATTAGAATTCGCTCATGCATTAAATATAACCAAATAATCGTAGTACACATCCGATTCATGTTTCTTAAGACGTTCAAGCAAGTTACCGTATAGGAGGTTAGCCAGTTTTCTTAATCCTAACATCGACTTCACCCAACCACAATAATCACAAGCAAACCAACAACATATNTACAAATGCAAATAAAATAAAATGACAAGAAAATAAAAGGTCGTGAAACTAATATGGAGAAAAGTGTGTTTACTTAGGTTTCATTACTCCCTAGCTATCTTTTACCGGTTGATTAGTTTGTTACAATTGTGTGGATGACGGTTTGTATTCCTTAATACCATTCGTGGGGCATGCACGTCCTTCCCCAACTCTATAAGCTCCTACTTTACTCCTATGTCGAGCCGATTTAAGCTCCTAACATGGGATCATTAGAATTCGCTCATGCATTAAATATAACCAAATAATCGTAGTACACATCCGATTCATGTTTCTTAAGACGTTCAAGCAAGTTACCGTATAGGAGGTTAGCCAGTTTTCTTAATCCTAACATCGACTTCACCCAACCACAATAATCACAAGCAAACCAACAACATATAATCAATAGCTAGGTTTCTTTAGATCTAAGCAAACACAATAAAAACCTAGCCTAGCATGTTAATTAAAAGACAAGCATAAAATATAATCAAACAACACATAGACATATTGATTGATTTGGAAGAAGACTTATCTTTAATTAAGCATCAAGGTTTCAAAGGTGAAAAACCCTTAAAAATACTGTAGAATATGAGCTAGGGTTTTTTCCCAAAAGTTGCACACCAATGAATGAAAATTAGAAATGTATATATAGATTTTACAATCTGACGGCGTCACGTTCTAGTGCGTGACGCCGTCACCTCGCCGCCAAACTTATATTCGGATTGCTCAGATCCACTTCTTACGCCGTCCCCCTTTAAACTTCTTTGGGCCGTCTCCCTTTGTGCTATAACGTGACGGCCTAGGCGTTACAAAGCGTGACGCCATCACCCTTTATTTCTTCAAATCTTTCTGGGGCGTCTGGTGTAAAAATCATCCTTCGTCTTGTCCAAGCGTGACGCCGTCACCTCGTAGAGAGTGACGCCGTCAGGTACTATTTCCAGCATATTTTGAGACTTTGTCGTTTTCTTCACTTTTATGCTCCAAAAACGTCCAAAATACTTCCTTTTCCAGAATTCCTCTCCAAAGTACCTAAAATGACAAAAGGAACGATTTAAGACAATATTTGATCAAATAATTACGGATTAGGGCTTAAATGACCCACTAAAAGTGTAACACTTTTCGCTTCATCAATTTTGTAATCGTCAAAAAGGGAGAGATTGTTAATATAAATAATGCCTAAAAATGTTATTAATATTTTTTGATATCTCTATGTTTTGATAATCACAAAATGTAAAATCATTAAACGTAAGATTATGACGTAAACAAGTATATAGTCGTAAATATTCATTTTAACAACTTAATCATTTAAGGTATGAATAAAAAAAATGTCTAATGCATTTTATAATCAAAGGAAAATTTACTTAATCATTTAGAGTTTTTTATAAAATGTCACAAACATTTTATATCTTTTAGAAAATCATTTTTTGGTATTAAATAAATATATTAAATCCATTATAAATATATGAATTCAAATTTTCAACCAAAAATGACAAAAATGTTCTAGAAAAACCTTCCCCAGTAAAAGACAGAATTTATAGCCGTTCAGGTGGGGGGTGGGGGCAGCCCCCTTAATTATAAGGGCGGTCCCCTTAATTGTTAAGGGGACCAGCCCCTAATTAAGGGGACCGGTCACGCTCCTCTAGCTGTAAATTTTGCCTATAAATATTGGTTCATTCCTGGCATTTTTCCTTACCTTTTACACTCCAAACTTTCTGATCTAAATCTTCTTTCTCTTCCTACTTAATCCTTTGATCATATAATCATAAGCTTTTGTTTCCAAGTGATCCAAGGTTCAACCATTCATGTGCAAGAGAAGAATACTTTTATTCATCAAGACAAAAAGTATTACAACGTAGTGTGATCCTATCATCTACATTGTTGGGGTATTATCATTTGTATATTATTTATTCATTTGTGTATAAGGTGTGAATATTAGTTAGATAGGTATAAACATAAGAGATTAGGTTAGTGTGGTGGGTAAGTAGTGAAGTTGTGAAGAGATTAGGTAAGTGTGGTGTGTAAGTATTGAAGTTGTGAAGAGATTGTGGTGTGTAAGTAGTATAGGTGTGAAGAAGAAGTGGTGTGAATAAGTAGTGCTAAGTTGTGAAGAAGTAGTGTAGTGACTAGTGGTGTGAGATTGGTTCTAGCTAAGATTAGAACTTGACACTTAGCTTAGTGTCGTTAATCGATGTAAGCAAAAGGTGTGTAAGGTTTCTCCGCCATAAGGGAGCTTGTTGACATAGTGAAGAAAACTCTCGAGTTAGGTGCTCGGGGAGTGGAGTAGGGCGAAGAGGTGCTTCGTAGCTAAACCACTATAAATACTTTGTCTCGCGGTTCGATCTTTCCATCTCTTACTTATTATCTTACTTACATTATTATTGCTTTAGTACTTAGTTATAATTGTCATATTGTGCAAGACTTGAATTCACATAATGTCGAATCAAAAGTTTTTAAAGTAAACAAAATTTTAAAAACAAAGGTTTCTATAATAAATTAAAAAGACGTAAAACTATTCAACCCCCCTAGTTTTCCACTGGAATTATTTGGTACCTTTTTAAGAGGTCATTTAAGGCTGAAATCATATTTAAATGATCAAATACTGCCCTAAATCGTTTCTTTTTGCATTTTTGGTACTTGGGACAAAAAATCTGGAAAATGGCATGTTTTAGGCTTGAATCGACAAAAAAGTGAAGAAAATAGCGAAGTGTAAATTCTGTCAGAGAAGGAGATATGATGGCGTCACAAGATACTAACAACGTGACACCGTCACTTGCAAATGAAGATGGATTTTTGGCTTAGAATTAACAAGCGACGCCTCATAAGATTTGGAAAATATAAGGCTACGGTGCCTGGAACTTAGGGCAACGAAAACACTAGTTCTATTGTGTTATTGTATTTACGTGTAATAGTCATACACTCGGAAATCTTGTGATCTATATTTAACGTTTACATATACTTGTTACAAGAATTAACTCATAAAGATTTTCATATTATTTACAATAAACCTATGAACTCACCAACTTTTGCGTTGACACTTTTTAGCATGTCTATCTCAGGTTCGTAAGGCATTAGCATTGACTTGGAGCATTTGAGTCGACATGATTTGAAGACGGGAATGCAATTAACTTTACAATTCGATATATTTGGTAAAATATCTATGTAATACTATACTTTGGGACCTCTTGTTATAACTTTGATATTATTTATCGAATGGTAATTTTTTCAAAACGTCTTACTCAGAGTTCGTTTTCTATAACTTGTGATGTGGACTAAGAAGTAATACCCTAGTGACACATCTTCCGCTGCGATATATTGGGGATGTTATAAATAGATGCTAAAATACTTTCAGTTTTACATGATTTTCACTTTTATGTATCACTTGTGATTCTACACTCTAAAGGTAAAGAAAAGTGTTTAAGTTTCAGGCGACACCGAAATCAAATGTTGTGTCGACGATAAAATATGACAAGTGATGTTTATTATTTCTTTCATATACACTTGGTAAAATATGAAATTCATTATCACAATTGATAACACCTTTATTTAGAGAACATACACTATTATCATTAGCATTGTATATTACCAACCAAAAGATTATAATACCAGTTGTTAAAACATAACACCAAACACACTGTTTTTGAAATCAAATCAAAGGGATTAGATGCAACTGTTTTCATCAACTTGTTTCTAATTACTTTTGTTCTTCAACAATCTTCCTCTTCATTGCCCCATCAATCAGGTCCTTCATTTTGCTCTCATCTGGGTTTTCTGCTGCAAACGTATTTGTGTAATACCTAAGATTTAAAACTTTATAAAATGACCAAAATACTCCTCATAATTAAAACTTTAATAAAAGCTTATGTAATTATGGTTAAATCAAAAATAATTATACAAAAACCTTATAAAACTTATGAAATGATGAAAATGGACAAAATGAAAATTCTAAACCATATGTACATATTTTCTTAAGACTAGAAATATTCCTAAATCAATTAAATAAATTGTACAATATATATTATATTTTTAAACTAAGTAAATAATGGATAAATATGGAAATTATGTATAAAATTAATTTGGAAATCATGAGGGCCGAATATTTTGATCCCATAACCACAAGACTCGGCCAAAATAACATTTATATGATTCCCTACCCTAATCCTTGGCCAAATCAAATCAAAAGAAATCAAAAAAAATTTAAAACCCTAGCTGAAAACATCAAATAATTCACCATCACCTCACACGAATTTTCTGAAGCAATTCCATATTTTTCCTGGGTCCTTTGAGGTCATAAGAAGCTTAGAAAAATAGGGTTTAGTGTTGTGGAAGCCTTGGTTCGAAGTGGTGAATTTATTGGGATGTTTAATTGTAGCCGAGAAAGGATAAATCCACAAAGCTTGTTCCTTTCGATCCAAACCAATTTTGGTATTTTTTTTTTATCACTCTCTATACCTCATATGATCTGTATAAATTGATAAAAATGATCCATGCATCTTAATGTGGCCATACGAATTAATATAAAATTAAAACCCTAATTTTATGGAATTAGCTAAATCGGCCTAAATGAATTTTGTGTGATGATTTATTATTTTTCTGGTCTTCTATGATGATTATGGAACCTATAAAAATTATTGGTTTAATTGTTTGAAGCTTGGAATAATTATTTGTGAATTAGTGGTGTTTCGGCTATAATTAAAAGAAAAGAAATTCGAAAACGTTAAGTTTAGGGTTTTTGACAATTTTTTGAGTTAACTACTGATATAATAATGCTATAATGATGATTTGAGGCTTGGGAAAAATCTAGGGTTTGTATTATGGAATTTACATCAAAACCGAATTAATGATTTAAATGTAAAGGGGCTGTTTGGTAATTTTTAAAAGTATTGGGCTATTTTTTTAACTCTTTTAAATACATTAGGATAATGGGAAAAATAATTAGAAGGACCATAGATGCCTATTTTGAAAGTTTGGAATTTAAAATGTAATTAGATATAATTATATATGTCGGATTATAAATTAATTAAATAGGAGGACTTGTTTTGTAAATTATGTAAATTGGTATTGATTTGTACAGGTCCTAATATGAAGGATAAGTTATGTAAATATTGGAAGTTAAGGGTTGATATGATAAATGGAATTAAAAAGGATTAATTAGGTTAAATTAGAAACTTAAAGGACTAATTGTGTAAATACCTAATTCTTGGCCTAAATTTATGTTAAAGGACTAAAAGTGTAAAATCATGATACTTGATGGACTTGTGTGCTTATTTGAGTAGTTATGTGGTTTATATGTTAAATTGATAATTATAAGGATTAATTTGTAAATTATTGAAACTTGAGGGTTAAAAATGTAAATGCATGAGATTCGACCTTAATTATATTGGAAGGACCAGAAATGTAATTTACTGATACTTGAGGGGCTGTTTATGACATTTTATATAGTCGTGGTGTTTGCATGATAATTATATTAGTTAAAGGTTTAATTATGGTAATTATGTAATTAAAGGGGTTAAATGGTAACTTTTGAAACTATAAGGGTGTAAAGTGTATATCTGATATGTTTGACTTATGTGACTTTTATATGAATGATATGATATGGTTAGTTGCAATTATGAACCCTCAACTTGTTAAAATGACACTTTTAACCCTAATGCATGTTCTGTAATCAAGTGAAACCCTAATCTCACAATATGTCTATAAAAGGAAATCTGTAATGCATGAGGCCATGAAACTTGATAGAATGTCATAACTAACTTATAAGAATATGCTAATAAGTGGAAACTTGCCTACTTTGGAAAACTGCTATTTATGGAAACTTTCTAAAAATGGAAACCTACTAATTCTGGAAACCTGCTAAAAATGGGAAGTTACTAAATCTGGAAAGTTACTAAATATGGAAAGTTGCTAAATCTGGAAAGCTTCTAAAAATGGAAAGATAACCTAAAAAGGAGTAATCCGATTTAAAATGAACTATTGAATAATACTCGACTTCTAATCCGTCTAGGTTCTGTGAAGAAGGAGGAGTTCCTATTTCTGTCTGATGTTTTTTCTTGTGTCTGCTTTGTCTTCTGGTTGAGGTACAGATATTCTGACCTTTCAGTAAGGTTTCTCATGACTCATGATCCGTTTCCTCTATACTCACTCTGATTTCTGATCTCGGTTCTTCTGATATCTCTGGTTCATTGATATTATGTTTTGTATGAAAACTTTTGAAAACATAAATGGATGATATGGGACAACTGTATGGATATGATTTCTATTAATATGATGTTAGACTTGTTTTAATGGAAATTTAATTAACTCTTGCTAAAACGTTTTAAAGAAATACCTTTATGATCATTATGATTTTCAATGAACGAAAAACCTCTAAATCTGTTTCCTTATGAAAACTTTCACACTTGTAAACCTTGAACCATTGATATGAACCCTGCTACCTTTATTCTGATATTTTCCTTTGTTTAGGATTCCCTATGCCATTGCTATGATTCCCTTTTCTGGTTGAACTTTTATCTGAACTACTTACTATCTGAATTGCTATCTGAACCATTGATATTGAACTTATGAAATATGAACCTTGATATTAAAACCTGTTTTACTCTTATGAAACTTAAACCTTTTCAAAGGATGAACTTCTGATTTTAAACTCGTTTAAAAGGATGGATTTCTGGTTTATGAACCTTTTGAAAGTCAAACCTCTGATTTATAAAACTGCTCATCTGATAAAATCTGACATATAAATATCTGATATGATCTGTATAATCTGAACTTTGATTTATCTGGACATTTAAATTCTGATATGAAATCTGAACTTTTGTAAATTAAACATTGACCATTCAGTATGAAACCCGGGCTATCACTAGGCATGGGGGTTCCATGTCCGTGTCATTGATGCACCAGTGACATGACTCATGTGTGGGTGAGTGATTTCTCACACCGTCCCTTTGATTATGGTCTGCACGTGAATGGGTGAGGGGCGAATGGATGCATCCTAGGTCTGTTATCTGTTATCTGATATCTGTTATTATTATCTGTTATCTGGTGAATGTGGCTGTGTGTGCAATACACGTCCTTCACAACCCGTTGAGGTCACCCCTCTGTTTACATCTGTTATTCTGAGGCCTCCCCTCTGGATTGCATATGAGGCTGCTACTGATATTATCTGATCTGTTCTGGGCACGTGGTTGAAATACTGAATATGAAACCTAAACTTAAACTTTATCTGGTACCTTTATATTTACTTTTACACCTAACTTATATTAAATCCTTACATTTACTGTTACGCTTAACCTCTACGTTTATTTCTACCTTATTTAACTTTACCTTCATATTCTAACCATGTTACACCTTTCTGATACTTATCCAATGCAACATATTCTGTCCTTCTTTTCTGTTTCATATTACTTTGTTGTTATATCTGTTCACTGGGCTTTTTAAGCTCAGCCGCGTTTTCTTTCTCCCGCGGCAGGTTTTTAGAAGGAAGCCGGGTTATGAGTGGAGAGTACATTGGACTTAGAAGACCACACTATTGATAGCTTTTGGATTATTAGGAGCTCTGGCATCTTACGACTTAGCATTTATTATTGTTCTCATTTTTGTAACATTGTATTTCAGATTATTCCTTTGTAACATTTGAATTCTTTTGTATTACTTATGTTGTATGTCTGTATACGCTTTGATATGTCACCATAATGTGGCACTTTAGCCCTTGTCGGGTTGGGGTGTTACAATTTGCATACTCTATCATCAGGTTATGTCACAAGTGTTTGAGCTTCTTCAATTTATTTGTGGAGATGTTGTGTTGTCTTCAACCACAACTGCAATTGTTTCTGATTCTTTTCTTTGATAGGGCCGTTTTTTTTGCACATGTGTCATATCAAAATATTTTCATTTTTTTTTTGTTAATGTACGAATAGTTGATTTTTTCAATATCATATGTCAAACAAAAAACTATTAATCGTCATATTAGATATACTGCCAGTCAACAATAATTTAAATGTTATATCACATGTGATATATTACCAATAAATACTATTTTCAAATACCGCTGTAAAACCTATTGAAATATACGCAATCTACCCATTAAACAGACAAATCCACCACAATCTAACAGAAGCATCACAATATCTCTTGTGTTCTATTAAACCTAACCTCTAATATCTTATATTATAACAGAAATCATCACATCATCACAAATTATCAAAACTTAATCAGTAAAACACACTAATAATGATTATATAATATAATGATTCTATAATAGTAAAAACTAACATATCATCGCAACAATCTACATTAGATAACTAAAATGAAGAAAAAGAAAAATCTTTATAAATAGTATCATAAACACATATAAAAAATACATAAATAAGAACAAAATAACAAGAAATAGTTAAATAACATCAAAATAATGGATCGGAAGAGCTGTACCATCATCAGAAGTTTCAATTGGTTCATTTTGAAACGTTTTTTCAAGATCCATTTCTACATGCCTCGATTCTTATATTTTTATGTGTTTTATTTGATTTTTATGGTTAATAACGGTTGATTTTTTATTTTTATGTTAGGTTTTGAATATAGTTAGATAGAAAAAGTGAGTGAAGTGTGTGTATATTTGTGTATGGTTGGGATTTGAGAGAAAGAGAAAGATAAAGATGAGTGAGAAAAAAGTGGGTGGTTGAGGTGAGTTACTAGATATATTTACACTTTAGGTCCCTCTGTGTTTCTTTTTAAATCTCGTTCATAGATCTTAAGATTTGTGTGGTCCAGATTCGTTCTTCAGAATGTAATGGAATATGGACTCTTATAAGGCTACTACACATTTTACTCACTATTTTCATAGTATAACTTAGGTCAATATCCATTGACGATTATATAATCAAACCAAACTGGGTTATTGTCATTTTCTTGAAAATTGTGTTTAGCTACTCCTATTTTTTAGGAAAATATCTCTTCCATATATAAGGCTATGCGGAGTTGTAGTGAACTCACTCTGTGACTTCCCATTCACTCCGCGACTTTTCAAAACACAAGCCCCAAGTCATTGTAATATAGTATTAACTTGGTGATTTGCTCACCATAGTGACAATGCTAAAAAAGTTGGACTATAATGGATGTTTTATAATTAAATATTTGGTTTTTAAGTGTATGTGGGATATTTAATGGGTTGTGTTATACATACGGGGGTCTAGTGCCCCAAACTAGAACCCTCCCTATGATTTTGACAAAAAGTTGTCATAGTGACAGTTTTTTTTTTTTTTTTTTTTTTTTTTTTTTTTTTTTTTATAAATTTTTTTTTTTTTTTTTTTAAATTTATTAAGTTTTTTTTTGACAATAAGTTTACATTTCATTTTTTTTTTTTTTGTTATAAGTTGTTTTGTTTTGTTTTTGTTTACAAACTTATTTCGGTATCGGATTTTAAAATTGGCTCAGATTTGACGGTTGCAAAGTGATAAAACTTTGCCATCCATTCGGTTTTTGTAAACCATTCATCATTGCCTAAACCCGACAAAATTTACAAGTTACACATTTTACACAAGCCAAACTGCAGGATTCTCAAGTTCTCACAAGCCAAACTGCAGGATTCTCAAGGTACATCACAAAGTTCTCACAAGCCAAACTAAAAAAACATATTACATATGAAACATGAAATCTGAATCACAAGTTCTCACAAGCCACAAACTACAGGATTCTCAAGGTACATCACGGGCCAAACTGCAGGATTCTCAAGGGTACATCAAAAGTTCTCACAAGCCAAATAGTAAAGATTGCTAGGATTCCCATTCTGGACTATAAACATAGGCACCATCACAAGTTACTAACCACAAGTGTGAATCACAAACAACAACGAAGCAACCACAAAGCAAGTCTGAATCACAAACAACAAAGCAACTCTCAATTTGCTAACCACAAAGCAAGGCACCATCACAAGTTACTAACCACAAGTGTGAATCACAAACAACAACGAAGCAACCACAAAGCAAGTCTGAATCACAAACAACAAAGCAACTCTCAATTTGCTAACCACAAAGCAAGGCACCATCACAAGTTACTAACCACAAGTGTGAATCACAAACAACAACGAAGCAACCACAAAGCAAGTCTGAATCACAAACAACAAAGCAACTCTCAATTTGCTAACCACAAAGCAAGGCACCATCACAAGTTACTAACCACAAGTGTGAATCACAAACAACAACGAAGCAACCACAAAGCAAGTCTGAATCACAAACAACAAAGCAACTCTCAAGTTGCTAACCACAAAGCAAGGCACCATCACAAGTTACTAACCACAAGTGTGAATCACAAACAACAACGAAGCAACCACAAAGCAAGTCTGAATCACAAACAACAAAGCAACTCTCAAGTTGCTAACCACAAAGCAAGGCACCATCACAAGTTACTAACCACAAGCCTGAATCACAAACAACAACGAAGCAACCACAAAGCAAGTCTGAATCACAAACAACAAAGCAACTCTCAAGTTACTAACCACAAAGCAACTCTCAAAGAAGCAGTATCACAACAAGTGAAACACAAGAAAGCCGCAAGTGAAAATGTCGAATTCACCATTTAACACACAAGAGGTAAGGCTCAGATTACATTTTATCATATTGGCTGCAACATCAAAGGTTGCAAATTAAAGTTTTTATTGCCATCCATTTGAAATCCCACGCCAAAATCAAGCTTTTATTTTTTTTAAATCATCATCGCCATATCTTGGTTTTTTTCTAAAAAAAACAAGTTTCAAATATGCTTAAAACAACAATCTGCTTATCAAGTTTCATCAGAAACTGCTTAAACAAGCAGTTTCATCACAAACTGCTTAAGCAGTTTCATCACAAACTGCTTAAAATATAGGGGAGGGTTGGGACCAAAATGGGTTGTGTTATACATACGGGGTTATACCCATGTTTCATCACAAACAAGTTTCATCACAAACTGTTATCACCAACAAACTTTTATCAATAACACCAACAAATTTTTATCACCAACAAGTTTCATCACAAACAAGTTTCATCACAAACTGTTATCACCAACAAATTTTTATCACCAACAAATTTTTATCAATAACACCAACAAATTTTTATCATCAAGATACAACCCCGTATGTATAACACCAACAGATTTTTATCAATAACACCAACAAACTTTTATCATCAAGATACAACCCCGTATGTATAAACATCACCAATCTAACAAAACCATCACAGAAACATCACGGATCTAATGTTTTTTAGATCTAAACTTTTTATCACATAAACATCACCGATCTAACAAAAACATCACATAAAAGTCACGTATCTAACAAAACCATCACAGAAACATCACGGATCTAATTTTTTTTTACATCTAAACTTTTTATCACATAAACATCACCGATCTAACAAAACTATCACGGATCTAAACTTTTTTTTAGATCTAAACTTTTCATCAAAAAAAAAGGTTTTNTTTTTTTTTTTTTTTTTTTTTTTTTTTTAACTTGTATATATAAAAAAATGTTTTGTAATAAAAGAAAGTTTTGTAATAAAAAAAGTTTTGTAAAAAAAAAGTTTTGTAAAAGTATTAATTATAATAAAAGTATTGTAGTAGTTTTGTAAAAAAAAAAGTTAGTAGTAAAAAAAAGGTAAATTGTGATAAAAAAAAAAGTGTAAAAAAAATAGTGTACTCAAGATATATGAATGCAGGTGACAAGCAATATCTTGATCTTTTTCAGGGGTTCGGTTCTCACGAGCAATTAACGGATTGGGTGCAAAACAAAGCTCGGGAACTCGGTTTTGTCATTATTAAAAGAAGAACTAAATCAAAAAACGGTTATTTGAACGAAATCAATTTTGGGTGTTCAAAAGGTGGGATTTATGAACCTGAAGGTACTGGAATACGGAATACCAGTACCTCTAGAACCGATTGTTCATTCAGATTGGTGGCGAAATATCTTAAAAGAAGATCATATTGGGTTTTGAAGGTGAAGGAGGATAGGCATAATCATGATATGCTAGAGTCGTTGCATGGTGTGCCATATGCAATGCGATTACAGGATGATGAGTTCGAGTTGGTCAAAGAATTGACACAATATAGCGTACGACCACGTAATATACTTTCGACAATATAGGGTCGTAATCTGGATAACGTGTCTAGCGTTAGAACTATATAATCATATGTAAATAATTTGTTTGTTAAAAATAAATTTCTTATAATTTTATTAACAAGTAACAGCCAGGTACAACTAACTATGGGTGTCGATACTTCATGTGGAAAGATGAATTTGAAAGGAGGTACTTTAATCAAGCCTCTTCTTCAGCGCAGTGCTCAAACTGCGTTGCTCATTTAAATAAGATTGATGAGCTTGAAGCAAGAAACAAGCTGTTAATGACAAGAAGAAAGACGCTGGAGATGGAGTTAGAATTGGCAAGGAATCCTGAGGCTCACGCTTGTCAGTCGGGTGCAAGGCTCCATGATCTTTTACATGATATGAATAATCTTCATATGCAGTAGATGTAGTTGTTTTTAAATAATGTGGTAATGTTGTAATTTAATTGAATAATAAAAGTTGTTGTAGTTGTTTGATGTGGTAATGTTTAACGTGCTATTGTTGCTGTTAATTAAATAAAAACACATTAGACGTTAATAACAAACAAGCACAACAATAAATTACAACAAACACAATTCATTTTCACAAAATAAATTACAAAAAACACATAAAAATAAAAATAAAAAAAAAAAGTAAAAAAGAAAAAATAAATAAATAAATAAATAAATAAAAAGAGTACACCCTCCCTAATAGGGAGGGTTGGGTTAAAAACTAGGGGAGGGTAGGGATAAAGCGCCCGTATTTAATAGGGTATGTTTTTATAAGGGTGATGGAGGGTGACAAAATAAGATGAATGATGAGAGTGAGTGCGGGGAAGTGAGAGGAGAGAGAAAGCTGAGGTGGCGCCGAAGTGACGATAAATTGCTCACCAACCACTCTTTTTAGCCTAAAGTATTAGAAGTCACAAAATTTTTAGCTTACACACTTCTTATTATTAGAAGTTATTTTAAGCTTACAATTACTATTACCAACAACAACCACCGACTTTCTTTTTTTTACTATTACTACGACGTCAATTATTCTTGTTTCATTTATTATTATTTTTTTTCACCGCAGCACAACATTGCACGGGTATATGCTAGTAATACATAAACGTGTCCATTTTTCATGTAAAGTTTGATAGCATGTTTTTAATATGTAATTGATCTTTATACCAAAAAAAAAATAATAATAATTAAAAGAAAAATCAAATTTGCTTTGCGTATAGCTTTCATATATAATCAACTTTCCAAAATGTATCTACTCCATTTTCTAACAATTTTCTATAACATGTCATATCTTCTCAACACCACAAATATTATGACGTAAGTCATTTTCAGAAAAACCACTCGTGACAACAAATTCTAATACATTATACATGTGACTAAATTGAATGGACTTGTTCTTTGTTATGATAAATGTGTGACTAATTTTTTTTGTAGACTAAAATAATACACGTATTTTTTTGTAGACTAAAATAATGCACATATTGGTCATAACATGATACAACATTCGATAAAATGATTAATCTATCTATAATAGCCACATGCATGATGCAAGGTTCGTAAATGTAGCTTTTAATACTTGTCCTTGTCCATGTGTGGATTTTATCTAACGCTGTACGTGTCTTCAATATGCTTTAAACATAGCGATGGACGATAAGATAACTTATTTTAGGCAGTGATCGATGCTCGTGGAGAATAACTTGTTCTTGCTATATACACATGCATTGTTTTAACATCGCCTATGAGCCGAGGTGTTCAATTAGAGTTACAAACGAGTTAATTAGCAGGTTGGTGTTTTGATGCATTCTTTGTGATTTTAAAAAAGATAAAGGTACAAATATACCCGTATCTCTCTTGTTTAAGTTTTAATAAGATGGCATATTCTAATGGGGTGTTTCTTTTTTACTTAATGGGGAGAGATAGTGGGACCTATCAATTTAATAGTATTAATTTTTTAAATGGGACCTACAATTTTTGTTTTTTTTTTTGAAAAGAAAATTTCATTCAAAAAACGACCAACCGGTCCTCAAAGCAAGGACCGGAGGTCACAAACCACCACTACAACATGTACAAAGGGGAACGAACCCAATCTTCCCACAATAACCTATTACAATTAGATCTATTCTTCAACCATAAAAAGGAGATCGATTTTATTTTCGCAACTATATCCCCTACATTAGGCTTCTTCCCATTGAAAATCGTGTCGTTCCTCCCACAATTTTTGTTAGTTGGTCTAGATCCACAAGCCAAAATTTATGAGACTCTCCTCATTAAGTGACTTAAATAGAAGTGGGTCCCATATGAGACCCATACTTCTCTTAGCTAACAAATAAAAAGAAACACCCCTAAGTTAAAGAAACTTAGAAAAGTATATACGTATACAATGTGGATTACATGCGACTATGTGTGAATCCTAACAAATTAGATGACTTTTGAAACATGATAACTTAAGTTATGGACCAAATGACTAAATAAGTTAGGCTTCTCTCACTTGTTTTTCAACTATTTTTAATACTATTTTATTGAAAATTTATTAGAAAACAATGGCTTAAAACTTTGCCTAAAACGACAATTACTTTGCCAGACGATATCAAATGTAATATCTGTTCCCCACCAAATATATTTGTATGATTTATCATTTATGTTATGTTGTACTTATATAAGATATGTTTTTTTAAACATTTTACTATGCATATATAGCTAGGAAATAAATAATAGAACCAAGGAATCTGTTTTACAGATAATATGTGCGAGTACTTTTTTGTTGTTGAGATTATTCTAGTCGAGACAAGTACTCCACTACAGGGATAGAATCTTCTCTACCGGTCGGCAAATACTTGTTTAAAATATTTTTAATTAAATATACTTAAACAAAACTAATGTATTGTTTCTTTAAGAAATTTGTAGTTTTCATAACCTTTAAGAGCAGGAGGTATCATCGCGTTTTCGGGTCGTGCCATCGTACCAGCCGAGAAAGTGCCACAGCGCACTGTACCGTGGTTGGCGCCGTCGGCCCTCACACTGTCCCAACCGCGCAGCGCCATCGACATTTTTTTTTTGTTTTTTTTCTTTCTTCTTTGCATAGGCCTAACGGATATATTTTTTTGAAATGGAGCGAGTTCCAATGGCTACTAGCCGTTTTTCTTATAAAAAAAAAAAATTAACCCCAAAAAAACCTTATAAATACCCCTTAAATCTCTACTTCTATTTATCTAATTCCATCATCATTTTTTCATACAAATCGTTCAATCATGAATTCAAACAACCCAATTAATCACAACGACCCGTTCGATGTTTATGATGTTTTTTTTAACGATGATCGAGAACGATATGTTCAAAGTTACTTGGCATATGAACAATTTGTATCCTTGTATGATCAAGAAGCCGGGGGATCGCAATCGGGTGAAAAGAGAACGAGGACATACATACCTCGTGAACGAGAAGAGGCGGAACAACGATTACTCGAAGACGACTTTGGCAACGCTGAGACTGCTCCTAAATATCCCGAAGAGAATTTTAGGCGAAGGTATCGTATGAGTTCTAGACCTTTTAATAGAATTCTCAATGATATTTTAAGTTATGATGTTCAGCCTCTTCCCGAGTACTTTCGTTTTTTTAGATCAACTTACGATGCTACCGGTCGGTTAACTATAGGTGTTGTGTTGAAGTGCACATCCGCCATACGCCAATTGGCGTACGGCACTGCACCTGATGCATTTGATGAGTACTTGCAAATTGGCCAACGGATATCTCTGAAATGTGATGCCGTGGAGATTTTTGCTGACGTGGCAGCACTTTTTGCCCACGGCACGAGACCGACGGCACGACGATACCCAATCCTCGAGCGGGAGGTATCGTGGTGTGGAGGGTGGCGCCATCACCACCAGCCAACGAAACCCGTTGGCGCACCGTACCGGAGGTGGCGCCGTCGGGCCTCGCGCCGTCCCAACCGCTCAGCGCCATCGTCCTTATTTTTTTTATTTTGTTTTTTTTTTCTTTTTGAATATTCCGTGGGTTTTGTATGTGTGTTTGTGTGTGCGTTTGCAGGACAACGAGGAAGAAGAAGTAGTTTTACTTTTTTTTTTTTTTTTTTTTTTTTTTTTTTTTTTTTTTTTTTTTTTTTTTTTTTTTTTTTTTTTTTTTTTTTTTTTTTTTTAAGCTAAGAGAGTGTGTGGGATCCACATTTATATGAGTCACTTAAAAAAGAAATAATATTAAAAGGGTTTGTGGACTCATTTTCTTAGCTAACAAAAAAAGTTTACACCCCCTAAATTGCACATTTGACCGTATATGCAAAAAAAAATAAAAATAAATAAAAATAAATAAAAAAAATAAAAATAAAAAAAAAAATTAGATATCAATTTTTTTTTTTTTTTTTTTAATAGCAAAGTTTAGATATCAATTCACTTTGCAAAAAGTTAGATAATCATTACTGTACTTGTTTGGTACCGAAAAATATTGTGTGCCTTTCTAAAATGTAAGGTCATGGGCTTTGTAGAGAGCCCATAAAGCAACCCAAATAGAGAGCCCTTGGATTATCCAAGTATGCGATTGAAGACTTTTTTATTGACCATTGCAGATGAAAATGAAAAATCAAGAATTATCTGGTCTAGTTTTGTCCAATAAAGCCGTATAGTAGAAAAAGGTTACAGGTTAACTTTGGTTGGGTAACAATTACGTTTTCTTTTGAAAAATTATGTAATGTAAGCAACGGTATAACTTTTGTTTATGCAAACTCATAATTAGAGGGTGTTTACCATGGAACAAGATCCTCTCAAGTTCAAAATGAACTTGATAGATCATGTTGAAGCTTTTGTGAGGAGGAAATCAAAGTGGACCCTCTAATGTGGGACATTTATTTTACTTTAATTCANTAATGTAAGCAACGGTATAACTTTTGTTTATGCAAACTCATAATTAGAGGGTGTTTACCATGGAACAAGATCCTCTCAAGTTCAATTTGAACTTGATAGATCATGTTGAAGCTTTTGTGAGGAGGAAATCAAAGTGGACCCTCTAATGTGGGACATTTATTTTACTTTAATTCAAAATCCTCCTCACAAACATTTAACATGATCTATCAAGTTCAAAATGAACTTGAGAGGATCTTGATCCGTTTACCATAGAATATTCTTGAAAAACGTTCAATATCAAATTACAGTTTATATTTTAAGAAAAATGATTTGTAGGCCTAAAACAAGAACCTAAATTTAGACCTAAGAATTTGATTGATGCATTTGAAAAAGTGGTTGGTGTAAAAGTATGAGAGAGAAGAAATGTATTACACTTGTCATTAAATGAATGGATTAGGTCTAACTTTAGGTCTACTTGTTAGGCTTATATATCAACACTCTATTCTCAACTCGTACATTTCTAAACTCCAAACGCTTTTTTCTCTTACTGAAACCAAGTTTTCGAGTTGTGAAAATTTATAATTAAAAAATGAATAAAAGCGCATGTGAAGAATCAACGATATGATGCCTGAAAATGTATCAGATTTATGTCGTGAATAAAAAAACACATGTGAGATCTTGAATATGTTCAAATATTATTAACTTTAAGAAATCCTTAAATTAATTTTTCATATTTATGTGCTAGTTATATATAAACCTGGTCTAGACCTTTCCCAGTGCCTCATACAGTCATACTCCACGACCATTCCAGTCAAAGATAAAGTGATTCCAGTAGGTTACAAATTAAGTTGAAGTATAGAATGAGTTAGCTAACGAGTGAGATAACCTATTTGACTTTCGATGATATATATCCCATGCAAGGACTAAATGCCATAATATTGATCAAATTTTCTCCTCTATATATGCAAATGCAACTCTTAAACAGATGATTAGAATTTAGAAACTAGATGGGTGTGGTACTTATTTTGTAACATTAATTATCACATAGATTCATTATCTTCATGTGACATCTCAATAGAGTCCACAATAAATTTGCTTCAAGAACTATATACTATTAATTAGATTATTAGAAGAATATAACTATTAAATGTTCCCAGTAGCTATATGTGTTCAATAGGTTGTAAAAGACGAATTTAGCATGAATTCCTATTCATTTACAAAACAAGCAAATCAAATCATAACACAAAGATTTACATATATAATTTGCTTATTCGTATCCATGTTACAATTTTAGAAGACCGTTTATAAGTCGACCAAGTCCAGTCCCGTACCTTATACTCCAAGACCAAATGTGGGATTGTGGTTCCTCTATTTGTAGCAACCCACAAAATCTCATCACTATCATTCCCACTATAAATACCTATATCAGTTATTTCACAGGTAAAATTTTGCTTTTTATATGCATTCACTACTTACATGACTCTCTAGACCTGCTCACGTATCTACACAAGCCAACTATCTTTACATTCACACTCTGTGAACTCCTGGTATGTCAAGCATAAGATCACAACAACACCACAATAAGTAATCTATCAATCTAACACAATAAACTTATCACAGTATTACAATAAACCCTAAATAAACCCTAATTGCACCTATGTGTTTGCGGTTATCTTTAAAACCCTAATTGCTTCTGAACTAGTTTGAAAGTGTTCAAGGCTTATGTATGAGTTACCTTAGGAACAATAGGATACCTTAGCACCCTTAGACCTTAGTACAACCCCATAGAACTTAGGTACAAGTCCCTTAGGCACAAAACCATAACTAGGTCATAACTTTCCGGAAACTAGGTTAAACTATCCCCAAAACTTTACCATAAGCTACCACCACTTAGTATAAGCCTCTTAGGACTTAGGATTAGTCACTAAACACTCATAGGACCCTAATCTAGGCACTAAACCCTAGGCTATACCCTAAACT
>LBNU01031904.1:29185-45947 GCA_014162995.1 Artemisia annua
TAATGGGGTTAGTGTAGTAATTACAACATGGTTGTAATAATAAAACATAATACAAAGAGTCATGCAAACTTTCCATACATACAAATACATACCAACTACGTACTGTAGTTTTCCATTTGATAAAAGGAGGGACAAATACAAATCTCTCTATGAAATTACAAGCAATCTCTCCATGAAGCCATGCAAAGAGCAGCTTCATCCTCTCTATTTCACACCTTCATCCTCCTATAAATACCAACTACATATTTGAGGTAAGAACACAATCCAGACAAACAAACAAATTCTATACAACACCCATTTTCCCCTGTTATCTTTACTACACTATATATACTCTATACCTTTATGTTATAATGTATTACGATGAGATCAATATTGACTTGATCGTCGGAGGGGGTTCCCCCGGGCTCAGCCCGGGGACCTCTCTAACGATCTTTCTTTGTCTTTGCAGCACTGTTACCGAAGACCCGAAAGTCAAGGTCAAGCTCAGTCAAACGGCCAGGTCATCGTCTTGAAGACTATGTGGATTTCGGTAGCATCATTTGGCGCCATCCGTGGGACCCGAGCAAAACACTTTGTCATGTATGCTCACCGTATGTTTTCATTTACCGATATAAGTTCATTGAGGTTAGTAGACTCCAACCTTATGAAAGGTGTCCATCGAAGCCTTTCGAACAAGATGAACATATACTTGTTCTAATATAAATTGGATTTGATATTTTGTCAAATATACATATTATATTCGGTTTAGTACGTCCTTTTAGATTACATTTCAAAATCAATAACATCTAAAAATTGTATAATGTGCCATGATTCACATAAGAAACAAGGACTATATAAACACATATATTTACTCTAAATCAAGAACTAAAATAATATGCATTTTTACGATTTCAGCTAGTTGAATACATGTACTTTGTTTTAAGTTTCTTAAAGTATGAGTTTCCCTCTTATCTTATTAATTGATAAAGAGAAACAAAACAAAGATTAAGTTCGATCAGATTGTTTTGGACTTCGAGTATTACTCGTGGCCATACACTAGCTAGCATAAATTAAACATAAATTTGTTTTCAGATCTAATTGTTTAGCTAACAAGAAAAGGCGAGAAAGTTTACATATGTTTTGTAGGAAACACTGCATGTTGATGATACAACTAAACAGAGGGTGAATGAATAACCAAAAGGGGCATGGCATTCCCAAAGACGTGAATAATAATCACGCACAAGTGGTACAACCGCTCTAAAGACGTGAAATTCCATCACGCACTAGCAACATTGTCACCTAAAGACGCGAAACTCAATCGCGCAAACTGGCAAGTCCACTCAAATGATACTGATCCCGCCATTAAAGGGATTAAGAAAGCTATAAATAGCAACATGTACATACATAGCAAAGTATCAAAAATCATCCCGCCATCAAAGGGATAATAAGCTATATTGCTTACAAAGACGCGAAACCTATCGTGCAAAGTGGCATGTCCACATTTAAGACGCGAAACCTCATCGCGCAAGAGTGACGTAGTCACTTCGACGATTATCTCCTCACATCAAAAAGATGAAAAGCTATAAATAAGCTAACACACGCTTATTATATAGCAAAGCGAAAACATCTAAGCTAAGACTGCATCCCGCAATTAAAGGGACAAAAATCTACAAATAGCAAAAAGCGGAACGATGTGAAAACTGATCATCTAGCAAAGCGGCACGACCGCTCAAAAGACGCAAAACATCATCGTGCAAAATGGCACAACACCATCAAAATAAAGAACAAATAAGTTCGCGGTCGTCATAAGGAAATTTACTTATCCATCGATAAGATCTTGATTAGCATTCACAACCTTATTTTTTTATTTTCATATAGCCTAGATAGCAAAATGGAAAAAAACCATGGATGACTTTCTTTAGACGAGGACATCTCAGATTGCAAACCTTATTCATTGCAATATTTTGAATGGAGAAAGTGGGAAACGCATTCTTACCAACTCCAGAACTTTTTCCATACCTTAATCACACGCTGATGAATGACAAGACAATGGTTAACATCCTCAAAACCATTATTACAAGAGGGACATAAGGTGTCCGGAATATCAATACCCCGTATAGAAAGATTAAGTCTAGTGGGCAGCTAATCGAGAGCGCCCCTCTAGATGCAAACGTTAACTTTTAGGGGAATCCAGGATCTCCAATGATGAACTTTATCTAGAGCATCATCAGCCAAGCAAAATATTTTGAATGAAGGTGAAAAACGTCTTGACTTTGAAAGGATTATCGAGAGAAAAATTTTGAACTTGAACAATCAAGTAGAACAAAATAAGCACTATGGCGGACGACAAAACCATGATCCTCGGATGATAACACATTTCCCATGACAATATAGCATTGGAAGTTGTTTTGTCATTCGAATTCTTGATGAACTCTAAAAAAGTTTTAAGTCATTTTTTACTATATTCCTTATTTTCCCCAATTGTAATGCCCATCGAGTCTTCAACGTCCACATCTGATTGCTTTACCCTGTTACAGTTTTGTGTCATTAATGTATTTCGACAAGTAAATACATTAATCTATGGTTCAGTGAGAGTGTAAAATCATTCCAACTTTCATAATTAGTGTGCATAATAGCATTCGATGTGTATTGGTATAGGATTATCAAGTTAAAACGACAATGAAGTGTTGTATAGTTAACTTTGCTAAATGCTAAGGTACTTTTATATAATAAAGTACTATATTTAACTTTATTATTTTCATAAGTATTAGTATGGTGTGTCATTTAATAATAAAAGAAGTTAAGTTGTAAGTTATAGTGATAAAGTGTTAAAGTGTAGTAGAGGGGCCACTTTTGCCATAAACCCAAACTATTCCCACCTTTCAGATAAGTTTTTCACCTCAAGGGATTCATTTATCAAAAATCTTTGCTAGAGAGCTAGAGAGGGTGTCGACTTTTGCTAAGGAAAAAGGGAAGGAAGAAACTTGTAAAGGAAATTAATGAAGAAATTGTGTCGAAACCAAGCCCTAAGAGCCCTAGACTTCATTACCATCACAAGTAAGTATTAATTCTCACTTTTGATTTAGGGTTCTTGAGTTGGAATCAAGGGAAATCATGGTATGATATTCCCTTGTGATTATTTAAATTAGTAAGCCAAAAGTCAGTTAATTCTCATATAGGAATCAAGTGGTTGAAAGATTGGCAATTGCAAGTAGAAATTAATTGAAAGAATTAAGGTAAGTAAAATGGTATCAAAACTTGTTATAGTTCATCATATTGTTTTTATGATGTTTGTAATGTTATAGTTATATTTGGAGTTTGTTAAAGTAGCCTGGATCCAATGCTTATGTTTATGTTAAAGTTACCTAATTGTATTATCGGCTAAGGTCTGTTATAATCTTGTTATGTTTGCTCCTGAAAGATGTTATAGTTGGTTAGTGATTCAACTAGCCAAAATGGTTATGATGTTGTGTTATAGATATATGTACCATATACTTACTAAGCAAATTCGCTTACATGTTATAGTAGATATTTTGTAGGTTCCAGTGTAGCCATAAAGGTAAAGAGAAAGCTTAAGGGTGGATTAAGAGAAAGCTTAAGGGTGGATTAAGTGAAAGTTGTAAATTGCCTCTTTTGTTGTAAGGCGACTAGTAAGCTCTTGGTTCATGCTCGGTTAAAGTTTAAAAACCCCCCAAAGTGTTGAAAACGTGTTTTGGTAAATGCTTGTTATAAGTGTCATGTTAAAAGTAGTGAAAACGGATAGCATACATGGTTTTAAAGTAGTATGTCCATGTTGTGTCTTGTATTAAGTAGTTTGTGTATGTTATGTATATATTTTGGTGTTATGGGTCGTAACGCGGTGTTTGGCAACAAGCCGCATTAGCCTATTTTCAAGTGTAATGGGTCAAAACTAACTTTAAATCTTTATGGAACGTTATAGTTATGTTTGAGAATGTTTGTGTTAAGTTTGGGTCAAGTGTGGATTGTGGAAAAAGGATTTCGGATGTTAAATGTAAAAAGTTGCAGAAAATTTGTTTATAAAGTACCAGGTCAGGACCATACGGTCGTATGGTATTTTCCATACAGCCGTATGTTCCTAAAGGATTTTTTGCAGAATCTGATTGCATGACCATACGACNAATTGTGTCGAAACCAAGCCCTAAGAGCCCTAGACTTCATTACCATCACAAGTAAGTATTAATTCTCACTTTTGATTTAGGGTTCTTGAGTTGGAATCAAGGGAAATCATGGTATGATATTCCCTTGTGACTATTTAAATTAGTAAGCCAAAAGTCAGTTAATTCTCATATAGGAATCAAGTGGTTGAAAGATTGACAATTGCAAGTAGAAATTAATTGAAAGAATTAAGGTAAGTAACATGGTATCAAAACTTGTTATAGTTCATCATATTGTTTTTAGGGCAAATGGCACAAAAGGTATCAAACTTAGGGTCTATTTTCAATCAAGGTACGCTTATTTTTTTCTTGCATAAAAAGGTTTCAAACAAATTTTTTTGGCGGATTTGGGTTTTTTTTTACCAACGTTCGTTATCTCACTTCGTTATTAAATTACATGTTTGGTCCTCGAGTTTCTATAAACATTTCATGCACCATCCACCACCACCCACTACCACATGTCACCACCACCGTCTGCCACCTCTACCACCATTGTCCACCACCACCACCGCCGCCACCACCCACCTCCACCACCACTGATTATAATTATTTGCTTCTTTGAGTTTCAACAATAAAAGTTTGGAATAAAGAATTGGAAAAAAGTTTCTTATTAATATGAATATTAAGAACTGTTAGATTTCATAAACCAAGTACATGAACATTATTATAGTCTAGACTCAAGGTCATAGCCATGCTAGTTATACTATATGTTAAGTATACAACACAACAAAACAAATGAGAGAGACTTGAAAAGGAAAGATAATAAGTCTTTTACTACTGCTCGTCCTTCATTATCGTTACCCACCACCACTACCAACCACCGCCGCCACCATCACCCACCCATCTAAAAAACCTCATCAGTGTTTCATCCAACCTCATTTCCCTTCATTACGCTTATAATATACTTCGAACATCAAATTCACCTAACATCATTGCTTACAACACAATACTAAAATGCTTTGCTAGTTCTAAAATAAAGAATAATAATAACAATAATGCAATGAGTGTTTACAAATATATGAAAAGACAATATAGTTATGTGTTAGCTAATAGTTATACTTACACTTTTCTTCTGAAATGTTTTGAGGGTTTTGATATTGGTAGAACGATTCATGGGGATTTTGAGTTTTTATAGTAAATGTGGTTATGACCATGTCGAATATGCGTCTAAAGTGTTTGATGATATGTCTATGAGAGAGAGAGAGAGAGAGAGAGAGAGAGAGAGAGAGAGAGAGAGATGTTGTGTCTTAGTAAATGCACACCTGATCAGATAACTTTGATGTTGCTTGATGGTAAATGCACACCTGATTAGATAACTTTGATTAGCTTCCTATCTGCTTGTTCTCATTTGGGGTCTCTTGAAAATGTGAAATGGATAAGCTCTTACATAAACAAAAGTAAGATAAAGTTATCTATTTATCTTGAAAATGGGTGATGGTGGCGGTTGTTGGTGGTGTTGGTGGCGGCGGCGGCGGTGGTGGTGGTAGCTGCTGGTGGTGGTTGTGGTGGATGATGGTGATAGAGGTGGCAGGTGGTGGTGGTGGCAGTTGGTGATGGTGGCGACAGTTGGTGGTGGTTCTGGATGTTGCATGAAATGATTAAATGAATTCAAGAACCAAACATGTAATTTACTAACGAAGTGAGTTAACGAACGTTAGTAAAAAAACCCAAATCCGCCAAAAAATTTGTTGGACACCTTTTTATGCAAGAAAAAAAGAATAATACCTTGATTGGAAATGGACCCTAAGTTTAGTACCTTTTTGTGCCATTTGCCCTTGTTTTTATGATGTTTGTAATGTTATAGTTATATTTGGAGTTTGTTAAAGTAGCTTGGATCCAATGCTTATGTTTATGTTAAAGTTACCTACTTGTATGATCGGCTAAGGTATGTTATAATCTTGTTATCTTTGCTCCTAAAAGATGTTATAGTTGGTTAGTAATTCAACTAGCCAAAATGGTTATGATGTTGTGTTATAGATATATGTACCATATATTTACTAAGCAAATTCGCTTACATGTTATAGTAGATGATTTTGTAGGTTCCAGTGTAGCCATAAAGGTAAAGAGAAAGCTTAAGGGTGGATTAAGTGAAAGTTGTAAATTGCCTCTTTTGTTGTAAGGCGACTAGTAAGCTCTTGGATCATGCTCGGTTAAAGTTTAAAAACCCCCCAAAGTGTTGAAAACGTGTTTTGGTAAATGCTTGTTATAAGTGTCATGTTAAAAGTCGTGAAAACGGATAGCAGACATGGTTTTAAAGTAGTATGTATGTTGTGTCTTGTATTAAGTAGTTTGTGTATGTTATGTATATATTTTGGTGTTATGGGTCGTAATGCGGTGTTTGGCAACAAGCCGCATTTGCCTATTTTCAAGTGTAATGGGTCAAAACTAACTTTAAATCTTTATGGAACGTTATAGTTATGTTTGAGAATGTTTGTGTTAAGTTTGGGTCAAGTGTGGATCGTGGAAAAAGGATTTCGGATGTTAAATGTAAAAAGTTGTAGAAAATTTGTTTATAAAGTACCAGGTCAAGACCATACGGCCATATGGTATTTTCCATACAGCCGTATGCTCCTAAAGGATTTTTTTGTAGAATCTGATTGCATGACCATACGACCGTATGGTATTTTCCATACAGCCTTATGCTATTTTTCATACAACCGTATGCTATTTTTTAGATTTTGGTAGTTTTCATTATTTTGTATAAAATCAACCGTAGATTGTTGGAGGTCGTGCCACCTATTGACGGAAAGCTCTTTTAGTCTACTTTAACTTAACAATACTTTCAGAGTCTAAATATTATTAGAATTCTACCAGATTACTTGGAATGTGACTAAGGACAAATTGGTAACTTTCTCGTGTAAAAAAAATTGAGTCGTTTTGGGGCGTTTCAGTTTGACTTAGCAATACTCACCAGTTTGATTTATAACGGTCAACAACAAATTAAGAAATGCAATACTGTAAGTGATACTCCGTAATATGATTAATTCCAAACAATTCCTTTTACCCAAACCATGGTTTTTGAAAAGGGATAATTACCTATAAATGTATCTAACTTGTCACTTTTTCTAATTGTTTGTCGCCCTCTTTATTTTTTGCTATTATATACTCTAAATTTTTGATTGTGACTTTTGTGTGTATTTTGTTCATGTAACATGACTATTTTTGCCTTTGCTGTCAATAGAGTGGTTACAAAATGTGAGGGTAAAATGGTTATTTTACATGAGCAAATACACACAAAGGTCAAAATTCAAAAGTTTTTGGTATATAATAGCAAAAAATAAGGCTAAACATAGTAAGCAATCCCCACTCGATCCATTTCCCAATCTTTGTCGATCGTCCTTTTGTTGGGTTGAATCCTTAATCGATCCATCAGTCCTTTTTTTGGCATAAGGGTCACTTGGACGACCTAGATCGTTTGTTTCTTGTGTGTGTATTTAATTAAATATAAGAGGTATTTTTGTGGGGTATGTTTTTTGTAGTGTTGGTCGCCTTACTGTGGCAGCCAATCGCCTGAAGGTCGTCGGAGAGAGAAAGCTGACGTGACAGATAAAATGAGAGGATTGACCCTCATTACTGTGTTTAGCCTAAAGAAGGCTACACACAATTAGAAAAAGTGATAAGTTATATACATTTCTAACTAATTGTAGAAAGAGAGGTGATTTGCACTATTATTTTTTATTTGCATACTCCAAACTGTGCTTTAAGCAATTGTACATTTTTTATATACTGCTTTTGAAAATTGTATATTGAAGTGTGTAAATCAAAGGTTAGAGTGTGCCAATCAACGCTCTTTTTTGGACCCAAATATTTGTGGCTTGAAACCTTGGCATGGAATCTAAAAATTAGGCATAAGCACATGGTTGGTAATTGTAATTTACTCAATTATGTGAGACAAGAACATTTGCAAATTTTGAACCCAACTTGTTGAAATTGAAACGTGACAACTAAAGTTGACATTTGTTCCCCCTAAAACTTCACATTAATTCTTAACGTTGTAGATTAGTGCTTGGATTTTCTTGTAGAGTTGTGATAGTTTTAATTAAGCGTACACACGAGATCGTAAATAAGTGTTTATTTTCATAAACTCGTGTTGTAATGAACTTTTGATGTGTGACGGTGTTTTAATTACGTGTGTAAACACGAATTGCGAATAAGATCCAGGTTATCATAATGTAAATTATAGTTTTAAACATAGTGGAGTGATGTTTTATATATTACAAGTTTTTAACTTAGTAAGAAACAAATCTCACCTATTTTTTACAAGTTAAATATCTGATGAACCGGTAATTGTTACACAAAACAAATTGTACCATCATGACGAGTATTTAATTATCTTTCTATAAACGGGCAATTTGATACTTTCGATAAAAAAAATTTCACGTTTTCTTTTCGGTATTGAAATTCGCATGATATATCACATGTGATTTAACACTAATATCGAAGTTCGAATACTAAACATTTGTAATAAAATTGACATAAGTATATTTCTATAAATTAAAGACTTTTTCCCCTTTTTGTAATGAAAAACACACATTCATGGCTTTCCAACCATACATCACATTATTCGAATGATAGATTATAGCAGTTCATTTGTGAAACTTCTATAATCACATGTGGTAAAATCACTTGTGATTGATATCACGTGTGGTTAAAATCGCATGTGATTTTATGCGCGTTATCAAACTTTGATTAATTAACAGCACTAATATAAAATTCAAAAAATAATGTTTTATATATGGTTTGAAAACTATAAATGTCTAGTTTTTAAGAAAAAAAAAGGCAAAATTAAAAATATTATAAAAAAAATCATGTTCATTTTATTACATGTTTAAATATTCAATTATTCAAATTGGTGTTTAATTACATGTGATTTCTTATGCAAATTTCAACAAACGGAAAAAAAGAAGAAAGAAATGACGAAAAAATGGCAAAAAAAAAATTTGGTCGAAAATATATCAAAATGCCTGTCTATAGAAAGATAATTACATGCTCATCGTGATGCTATAATTTCTTTCGATTAACGGTTTAAGAGATCAATTTTTGAAAAGAAAAAAAATGATGAAAGCGTGTTTGTTATCTAATTTATAAATGAGTGACTAAAATTGATTCTTTGGTATGCAAAAAAACTCTTGATATGTAAATAAACTTAAATCTTAAAGATACTCTCGTTTCTTCATTGAAAAAAGAGTAATTTGTCTTATATAAATTTTTATGGGAGAATTTTGTTCACGTCCTTACAAAACTTTTGAATTACGTAAATAGCTTTGTAAATGTCTTTTCAAAACTAAAATAACACTCGTGTATCCAAAAATTTAAATTGATAATAATTAAATGATTTTGATTTACTCATCTACTATCTAAACATTTAACAAAAAAATATATTACAATTTTACCCTTCATTCCTAATTATATCTATAGAAATCAATCATCATATCATATATAATAAAAGACTAAGTAGTCTTATAAATGCAAAGGGGTGTTAATAAATGTTTCATTAATTGATTTTGCTATTGGGAGGCTTCATGTGTAAGTACCTTGATTTAGGTTGCATGCTTAAGTGGTAAGTACATATGACCTATACATTTAATGCCTAAAACCTCAAAGAATACAAACCAAAAATGCCATGAATGCATAAATTAAACACACCAATTAGTGGTTAGTCTTTTTACCCCCCGTCCATGAGTTACAAATATTTTATCAACTATATAATGTGTCAAAAATCACCACAACAAACCACAACTTCTTCCACACCGCGTGCACATTGGGCTACAACTTATTATGGTGGTAAAGTAAGCATCATATCGTCTTACTTATTTAGCATATTGATTTATATTGTTTTATGTAAATTTCACGTGTGTTTTGTGTGTGTAACAATGTAGGACATAAAGATGGTGCTTAGGAAGTTTGGTAGTAACATCATCTTCTCTAATGGTTTAAGAGATCCTACACATCGTTGTCTCTTATCAATTAAGTGGAACATGCACGAACATTTTCACTTTGATCGAAAATGCAATATATTGATTAACTGTATTTAAGTTACCAACGATCAACTATATCTAATTATTTTTTGTAGCGCGTCAAGAAGCATTAAATAGAGAGATCGAGAAGTCACAAAAATTGTATCAAGAACAAAACATGCAAAAGGCCAATGAATAACAACGACAAAGACAACAACAACAACAACAACAACAACAACAACAACAACAACAACAACAACAACAACAACAAGAACAACGCCACGGCCACCGGTGGAATGAATACTTAGCATTCATATTAATAGTACATTACAAATTAAACATGCAATATTTTACTTCATGTAATACCGGTAAACGGGCTAATACTATTGATTCGTTAGCAAGTAAGTTTATTGAAAATAATGTGACGAGCATTCAATTTTTAGTCAATAATTATTACTACACTTTGTTGGTGCATTTTAATATTTTTGCTCTTAATGTAGTTTTATGTCTTGCGGTGTGTTAATGTCACTTTCTTAATTAAACGTCTTGAAATATTGCGTGACTTTGATATTTGATATTACCGTGTAAATTATATCGATGTTACATATTGAAAATGATAGTATATAATAAAAATATCTTCACACTATCATCTTAACAATGAGAATCTTCTAAATCGAAGAAGTATATAAAGGAGAAGAAAATTGTGTTTAGTTAAATGTCGGGTCTATTGATTGATTGAAGCGGGTTTATGATTCGGACTTGGGTCATTGGATCTGATTTTTTATTATACAAGTTATAATTTATACTCTTGAATATACTAATTACTTTAATGTTTTATGTTTTTATAGTTTTGTTAAAAAGGAAATTTGTTTTATAGTTCGCTTTTAATAATGTAATTTATTTGAACAACGAAGTCCGTCTTTCACATAAAATGAGAGTTTCAAACATGAACCGAAAATTAGTCCCGAACATTACGAAAAAAACAATTAGATCCAACATGTGTGCATTGCATGGGTCCTGAGGTAGTCCAAACCTGTGTGCATCGCACGGGGATGAATATAAAAGGTCTCCAACATTAATGTCATCGCTTCATATTTAAAATAATTTATGTAACTTATACATATTAAAAAAATTACATGTGAAGAGACTCTTTTCAATGTAACATCTTAAAAAAGTCTCTTGACATATACTCATTTAATGTCAATAAACTATTTTAAATGTGTGTCATGCTTAGAAATGTGATATCATCACAACTTAGATATATAATAACGAAAATAAGTGCCGAAGATTACGCTATAAAAACTTATATACAGCCCATGTGCAACTCAATAAAATATTTTAAATACGTATAAAGCTTAGCAAATGTGTGGCACCATGACAACTTAAATATAAAATGACGAAAATAAATGCCGAATATTACGCTATGAAAACTTCTATACAGCTCATGTGCATCGCACGTATTTTAAATATATGAAAACTTCTATACAACCCATGTGCATCATTCAAAGAAAAATTTTCAAATATAACAAAATAAACCTTTGCACTTTTACGTTTTAGAAAAAAAAATAAAATAAAATAAAAAAATAAAAAACCCATGACATACACAAGTTCAAAGTATCAAATAAAAGAGCCTAAATAAGTACCCAATATAACACGTCAATAAACTATTTTAGAAAAGGTGTGCTATCATAACAAGTTATATAATAGTAAAAATAAGGGCCGAAGAATACACTATGAACACTTACATACAGCCCGGTGCAACGCACGGGTCTTCATGACTAGTCTTATATATAATATAAACTTAGGTTGTCTTATAAATGCAAAATACCCCTAATAAATATTTCAAGAGTTGATTATTCCAAATATGCCTTTCAAGTGTGATTTCAACAAATGTAGTTTGTACGGTACAATATGTTTTGTGGTATGTGTTAATTTACACATACCTTATTACCTAAATAACGGACAAAAATGACCAAAAACCGACCATAAATGCCAAATATATGTTGTTTTTGTGTTTTTAAGTGTGCAGGTACGGATATTTGTGAAATGGACGAAAAACAAGGAAAAAGCGACAAAACGAGCACGAGAATGGAAAGAGCGTGAAAAGCCGAGGCCGGAAAAGGATTTCTACAAAATGGATCATATTTGAGCTCAAAGTGCCAAATTCTACCTTGAAGTTTCATCACTTATCATAATTAATCCTTGGAATAATATTACAGAAATGGTCCCTTGATTTTACACAATGGCAAATTTAGTCCTTGTCATTTTTTTTAGCCTAAACTACACTAATACTAAAAACTACACCAATCCAAAATCTGCCAACCCTTTTTATCTCATAAACCCAAATAAACAAAAACACCAAACAAACCCAACACCCACCTAGCCCAACACCTTCCCATGCCCACACCCAAAATTTATACCCGGTCCACAATCAGTCAAAATAAAATAAATAATCCCACCCCAGTCAAAACGCGCCCTTATTCACCCCTCACAGTTACTGTATATCTTCCCCAAGTTTCACCCCACTATTTACCTCATACCAATCAAGAAAACCTAGTACCTTCGAGATTATTCTTCCAGGGTGTTAGGGATATGTCATATCACATCACACGTGGACGAATTAGGCTCTTTCATTGGATGGAACCTGCTGGAAAGGGATCAAATGGATGAGAATGCTTGAATCATTGAAGTTTCTAGTGAGATCTTGATAAAAGGCTAAGGATTATATTCTGGCAGCTTCCAAACCGCCTCTCTTATAGCTATAAATAGGACTCGATTCATGGTTGTATGAGTAGTTTAGGAGTAGTCTTAGGGTAGTTTTAGGATTAAAATTAGGGTTTAGTTAGCTTAAAATTAATGTAATGCTGTTCATCTTTTAATGTAATCTACTTAAGTCTTTAATAAAAGTTCCTTGTTTTCTTATTAATCCGTTTTCAAGCATTTTACTTTCAAGCTAAATTTCTCTTTAAAAGCCCTTATATTCCTGTTATTTAAGCTACTTTAAGTTGTTATAAGCTCTTTAATAGGTAACTTCTGCTTAAGTATAATCTTGCAAAAAAAATATATATATATATATATATTTAATAGTAGTAACCAGGTGGTATAAGCTTCCACAATCCACCCTGATGAGTTCATAAAAGCTCTTCACTAGCTTTTTGTGAGCTTTATCTCAGTTTTCAGAAACATCAGTTCATTCCTAGCCTTCTAACAAGTAAGTCTCATTTACCTTTCTGCAATCTTTAGCTTAGTACTGTAGCTTGTAACTTATCTGAGTTTAGTATTGCTTGTTCTAGTTGTCTAAGTGCTTTTATCCAGCTTTTGCATGCTTTAGCTTTATAATAAATCTCTGCTGCTCATACTTGGTTAAAACTACATATGCATGTTCTTGTTGTTCTTAGTGTTAGAATATAGTTCATTTAGCTCTAACATTGATTAGATAATCTTTTTCAATTATAAAACCAGAAGGCTTAAGCTTAGAAATCAAAAGAATAGTATAAACTTGGTATTTAAGGAGTGTTTGGTTAATATGAGTTTTGTGTGTTCATGGTGTCTACTTGCTGAGTTCTCTGCATAAACAGGTTGAATTAGGTTATAATGAGTTGGTTATGACATAAAATTGGCAGGTTCAATAATAAAAAGTCAAAATCAATCCTAAGGTGCAATTCTATGTTCAACGTGTTACTGTAGCTGCTATAATTTTGCCAAGTAATAGAAATAGAGTAAATCTAGGGTAATTAAGTCATAAGCTAGCTAAACATATCATATAGGTTAAGATTAAAGCAATAGGAACTCAATTTAGTCAACTTTAGCTTGCTATTAAAAAGTCAAAACTAGGGGTAAAAATAGTTAGAATAGATCTGATATAGGGGGTATTAGGGGTATCATTAGGCTTCTATTTTGTTTGAAATTGTTCCTGGGGATAGTTCATAGTGCAAACTTAACATAACCACAGAATCAACCATTTCCAACAACATTTGGTGGACAAAAATTAATCTACAAAACTGCCCTGTTCACCGTTCTTCATAAGAAACTGGTTCAAGTACACCTGTTCTAGGCCTATTTTAGGTGAGCAATTGAAGGTTAAAATTAGGGCTTTTTGTTTTTTTGAGTAGTATCCTAGGTGGTCTTCCTTTTGCCCCCTTAAACTTCCCCTAATTAGCTTATTAAGTGCTTATAATTAAGCTCCAAAGTAGGGTATTTAGGCTATTTTTTCGGTCCAAAGAGTGAATTGAATTTGGCTTACGGCCTAGGCTTATTTAAGTTTTCTTAGCTGAATTGAGTTTTTCCTAGTATATTACACCTTCCCTAAGAGTTTTGTGCTTATTTGGTTAGAAGTGCTTATTAATAAGGCCTTTTTCAAACTGCTTATTAGCCCAAAATAGCTTATTAGGGTTTAAAATTTAGTAATTTTATTTTTCCTAGGTTCTTAATAATATTTTGGAATTCTCTGAAAAATTTTATAATTTTCTAAGTTCATTTAGTATTTATAATAATTAAAAATAGTTTTAAAGTACTTTTAAATCCTTTTTAATTAATATAAATTAATAAAAAATCCAAAAAAATATTTTTCAGTTTTAAAATTAGTTTTATAATATTTTATATTTTTCAAAATTAATTTTTCATTTTTTTTTAATTATTTGCATTTTTAATATTTAAAAATAGTTTTTAATTAATAATAATTAAATAAAAAGTCAAAATAATATTTTTCTTTTTCCTAAAATTTTCTTTTGTCTTTTAGAACTTAGGAAAATCATTTTCACACCCGTAGGAGTAGTAATACCTTAAATTCACTTTTTATTTTGCGCGTTCACGTTTATTTTACGTTTTAGTTACGTTTTTAGGTTTTAATTACGTGTTAGGGTTACGTGCTTTCTTATTTGTGCATTTTTATTTCTCGTAGTATAATTGTAGCTTAGGGTTCCCCATACAACCCCTTCACATTCACTTCACGACTCACGATCACGAACTCACGAACTCCATTCAGCCTTCGTTGGGAAATACGACCCGGGGATACATATTTACCCGTACTATCCTCGGAGATATACTACTATATATATACTATATATATATTGTTGCTGTATATCAATCATTTTGCATGAGAAATCGTGCACAAAAGTTTGTACGGTACAACATGTTTCAAGCATCTCTAAACTTCAAAGAATACAAACCAAAAATGTCATGAATGCATAAATTAAACACACCAATTAGTGGTTAGTCTTTTTACCTTCCCGTCCATGAGTTGCAAATATTTTATCAACTATATAATGTGTCAAAAATCACACACAACAAACCACAACTTCCTCCACACCGCGTGCACATTGGGCTACAACTTATAATGGTGGTAAAGTAAGCATCATATCGTCTTACTTATTAATCATATTGATTTATATTATTTTATGTAAATTTCACGTGTGTTTTGTGTGTGTAACAATGTAGGACATAAAGATGGTGCTTAGGAGGTTTGGTAGTAACATCATCTTCTCTAATGGTTTAATAGATCTTACACATCGTTGTCTTATCAATTAAGTGGAACATGCACGAACATTTTTACTTTGATTAACTGTATTTAAGTTACTAACGATCAACTATATCTAATTGTTTTTTGTAGCACGTCAAGAAGCATTAAAGAAAGAGATCGAGAAGTTACAAAAATTGTATCAAGAACAAAACATGCAAAAGGCCAATGAACAACAACGACAAAGAAAACAACAACAACAACAAGAACAACGTCACGGCCACCGGTGGGATGAATACTTAGCATTCATATTAATAATACGTTACAAATTAAACATGCAATATTTTACATCATGTAATACCGATGAACGGGCTAATACTATTGATTCGTTAGCAAGTAAGTTTATTGAAAATAATGTGACGAGCATTCAATTTTTAGTCAATAATTATTACTATACTTTGTTGGTGCATTTTAATATTTTTGCTCTTAATGTAGTTTTTTGTCTTGCGGTGTGTTAATGTCAGTTTCTTAATTAAACGTCGTGGAATATTGCGTGACTTGATATTTGATATAATTGTGAAAATTATATCGATGTTACATATTGAAAATGGTAGTATATAATAAAAATATCTTCACACTATCATCTTAACAATGAGAATCTTTTAAATCAAAGAAGTTTATAAAGGAGAAGATAATTGTATTTCAAATGTTATCCTACACCTATCACGAGGTAAGCATTATTTATTTGAGTTTGAGATCATGTGATTCATGTCGTCATACTGTAAATACTTAGAGTGAGTTACTAATGAATGCTCCAAATTCGATATTATAGTTTATGGAAAAATGTTGTAATAATACATTAATTAAAAATAATAATTTATGTAACTTACTCATATTAAAATATTACATATGAAAAGCCTCATTTAAATATAACATTTTGCAAAAAACCTCTTCACATTAAAGAAAGAGATGGAGAAGTCACAAAAATCGTATCAAGAACAAAACATGCAAAATGCCAATGAACAACAACGACAAAGAGAACAACAACAAGAACAACGCCACGGCCGCCGGTGTCAATATAGATGAATACTTAGCATTCATATTAATAGTACGTTACAAATTAAACATGCAATATTTTACTATACGAATTATAATTTATTATACGAATTATAATTTACACTCTTGAATATACTAAT
>LBNU01031904.1:79863-108890 GCA_014162995.1 Artemisia annua
CCCCCCCACCCCCACAAATGGACCATCCGTTGTGTCTCATTGATGGTCCAAAAGGAGGTCTTTTGATCGTCAGAGATGGAGACAAGCTCACCGCATATTGTCTCCAAACAAACACTCTTAAAAGGGTTAATTTATCATCAAAACATCTCATTGCGTCATCGCAGTCACTTATCGTCCTACCTACCTTAAACATTAAAACTTTGCATCATCAGATGCAGTAGTTCATGCCTTCTAAAGGTCAGTTTCTCTCTCTCTCTCTCTCTCTCTCTCTCTCTCTCTCTCTCTCTCTCTTTTTTTTTTTTTTTTATTTTTTTTTTTTTTTAAATTTATTTATTAATTTTACTAAGCCCATTGGTTAGACCGGATACTGTGACTTGTATCAATACTGTGTAATATTTGTTCTTTGCTGCTTTGGCTTCTTGGTAGTTGGTTTTTAATGAAAATGTCATTCCAAAAAAAAAGCCCAAATACTGCACGTATATATTTCTTTTCATGATCCACACCACCTTTTATAATCTATGCATTTTCTCTCAACTTTTCACCAAGACTTGTTTTGATCTTGTTATAGTTAAAAAGATTGAGAGATGTGTATGTGTGATAATAATTTTGTTAAAATAAGTCGAAAAACCGCCTGTGTAACAGTTCCCCAAACCAAACTCGAGAATTTTTTATTTTATTTTATTTTTTACTCGAGGCTTCGATACGCGTATCGAGATTTCTATTGATACGCCATATCGGGAAAATCTGACCCGATACACCGTATCCAATTTCCGATGGATACTGCAGTGTCAACTATGGGCGGAGATACAATGGGGCACAAGGGGCAGGTGCCCCCCTAGCGAAAAAAATGTAGTGTAAATTTTCAAAAATATTTGGCTTTTCTGTAATTTGCCCCCCTTATGTACCAATTTATTGTGTAGTTTTTAAAATTTATTAAAGTGTGCCTCCTCGACAAAAAATTTCTGGTTCCGCTCCTGGTGTCAACATAACTAGTTGGATATTCGGACACATTTTTTTTTTTGCTGCAAGCAAAAAAAGTTGTGACGTGTTATCATACATTTTGTGAATTTAATAGACATAGACGATCGTAGTTAATCTTAACAATGCTTATGTTATAAACTTATAATGGACTAAATATTCATGCTTTTGTGGACGTTTAGACTTTAGTAGTAGGGCTGTAAATGAACTGAACGTTCAGTGAACATTTCATGAACCGTTCGGTAAAAAGTTCGTTTACGTTCGTTCGTTTATTAAATGAACGAACACGAACAATATTTTACGTTCGTTTAGTTAAATGAACGAACATGAACAAAAGTCTCGTCCGTTCATTTATGTTCGTGAACGTCCGATTATGCGTTCGTTAACGCTCGTTTATGTTTATTTATCTATTTATGTTCATATATCATATCTTTAATTTTATAATTTTAAAAGTTGGTTTATTTAAACAAAACAACACTTATAAAAAAATACATTGTGAAGAATTCAATAAAGTTTATGTTTGTTTGTCGATTTTTATTTATGTTCGATCGTTTATGTTCGTTTAGCGTTCGTTTAGTTTCTTAATAAACGAACATGAACAACTCATTTTCTTAATAAACGAACATGAACAAGAAAATTCGTCTGTTTAAGCGTCCGTGTCCGTTTATTTGTCCGGTTAAAATTAAATGAACGAACATGAACAAGGCTCCGTTCGTGTTCGGCCGGTTCGTTTACAACCCTAGACTTTAGATTAACCATGAAAAGGTAATGAAGTGCATGACGCATTTGTGGACTTTTAGAAAAGGTAATGAAGATGATGGGTAGTTATCCCTAAATTGTAATGACGTCTGAAATAGCCATCTGCACTTGAATTTGCATGATTTACTATTAATTAATAAACCACAAATTTCATTAGTGTGTGACAAAATAATAAAGCATTCTAATGCTATAACCCCTACCACTTACCGGATGTTTGGCTAAGTCATTTATAGGGTGCTAGAGCATATATAACTTTCTTTTAAGCACCGATGCTAAGTATCACTTTTTGGTGTCCGATCTTTAATTTCATAACATCACCGTTTCACCCACAACATCAAAAACAGCATTCCTCATAACATGTTATTTGAGACCCACATTGTTTCTTTTTTTCGTTTGAAAAAAATAAAATAAATAAATATATATATATATATATATATATATATATATATATATATATATATATATATATATTTATAAACCTTCNATATGTGGTTCGATTATGATTATTATATAATTGTTCTTAACTATGTTGAAGTTGTACTTAAAATATTTTATTTCGAGTTTACATAACCAAAAAATTAATTTATGATGTATAATCTTATAATTTAATACATTCGAATGTTTAAACAAAAACAAACAATCAGATTCTAATTTTATTCACATCTTACTAGTCAGATATGGTATTCAGATTCATGCTCAAAACATATTAATGAAACAGACAACACCTAAGTAAATTTGATAAAGAGTTTGATAAATTCAAAGATTAAATGAAAGTTAATAATATTTCATAAATGCTTCATTGTATAATACAATAAGTTAATAAGAACGATAACCGTATGTGTTAGCAACATAAAACAACAAGCTGGCCGCTTGAAAACCATTTGTATAGCATATAGTCCTTCTTTAGTTATTTACAATAAGTTAATAAGAACATAAAACAACAAGTATGGTGGCAAATAATCTTTTGCGATTTTTGTATTTTTTTTTTATTTTTTTACCAGCTTTTTTATGATGGACAACAAGTTCTTATCAAATTATTGTTCTTACAATTATCGTTGCAATTTTTATAAAATAAGCAAACTTAAGTACTATATCAAAAAACAATTGTTTTGACGTAGCTTATGAATACTTGTTTAAATTTTTAAGCATGAGCATAATCAGAAGAAAAAAATGAGCAAATTCTAAACCTCTTCGTCAAAAGTTCAGTCACTCACAAAATTGCATACTGAATATATCTATACATAAGTTCAGTCCACCTATATCATCAATGATATGATATTCAAAAACCAACGTCATTAATATATATTTTATTGGACATGGTTCTAGAGAAAAGGCTAAATCAGTGAAAAAGTGAAAGATTTTTAAAAGTTTTAGTAGTATACTTTTATATTGGTATTAGAATATTAGAAAATTTTTCCCGTTAGTTTTTATTAGAAATAAGGATCTTCGATGCAAATAATTAACATAAAAGGACTAACGGTGCAAAGAATTTAACAGAAAAGACTAATGGGAGTTAAGTTGCAAAAATGACTAAATTGTCCTTTTGGTCTAATAGGCTTACAAGTCCAGGATTTAATCTCACAACTCCACATGTTGGGGTTGGTACGTGGTTTAGATAGAACGAAAGGTGGGAAAAAAAATCTCTTATCATCATTTAGCTAAAATCATTCCAGAAGATTTCTACAAGGGTTATGTGTTGGTGATTTTGGTAATCTTGTTGCACCACCTCTATAATCATTCAAGAGTTAGAATCCAATCCCATCAAAGGTATGAATTAAATTCAAGTTTTGATTTCATGTTCATGTTAGAAATTGGAGTTCTAGCGTTAAAGCATGTTAAAGGATAATTAGTTATGTTTATGGGATTGAATACATGTTTGATGATTATAGACCATGCTAGTATGTTTTGTGAATTAGAACTTGATGAAAATTCAGAATACATGAGGATTATACTAAGAAGTTGATGTAGTTTATGTTAGTAAATATGTTGATAGTTAGTTTATATTTAAAAAAAGAGTTTTTAGCACAAGGCCAAGCTAATGATTAAATTGATAAAATTGTTTGTGGACCTATTGGAAAATGATGTAAACATGCTTAATAAGCTGGGGTATGAATGTATAAGTGATTAGAATTGACTTATGTTGATTTTGAGTCGTTTTGGTGATGCATAAATTTAGGACAACAAGTGTTGCAGAAATTTAGTCAACTTTGGAGGATCGTAGAGAACCAACCATTTATCGGATTAAGTTGAGGTTAAAACTAGAATTATATTCCTCTGAGTCTACTTCAATTGTTATGTAGAAAGTTTTGGCTAGTTCAGTAGTTAAAATAGTCTAAAATACAATTTAATGCAGTAAGGTTAGATTTAGAAAAATGCAGCAAGTAGAACTTTAAAAATTCATACCAGATCAATATTAGCTCCGTTAGGAGTGTGCGATATGTTCTCGGAAATGGAAAAGAGTCTACTTTCATGTAAAATCCATGAGCTAATTCAAAGTCTAAGAAAGTCAAAAAGGTTCTAGTGCAGGCTATTGCTGAAATGACAACATGGTTTAGTTATGTGCTTTAATGTTTATGAGTTGCTATGTGTTTATGCAAGTTCATGTGGGTTATAAATTATGTTTCTAACGCATGTGTTAGATATGTGTTAATAGTCTATGTGTGCATCTATTATGATATAGGTGCTCGAGGCATTTTCAGAATCATTCATCTTGCAATATACGGCCTATGTGATTAACGAATATTAGGTTCATGTTATTAGATTTAACATGATGTTAGAGCGTATGCAAGGTTTCTAATATAGCCGAAACAAACCATGTTTAGGATACTCACAAGAAGCATCGTTTTTCAAGTTTAGGGTGCCCAAAAAACGCACCAAAAGTCATGTAAAGTGGCCAAGAAGTGCTCGATATAGAACTCTCGTAAAAGCATCCTTTGTGGATGACCCGTGCTTATTATAGTGTCTACATCCGATGCGGATGATCTAGGTTTATAATTAGCATGTCAAGTATGTATCCTTTGTGGATGACCCGAGTTAGAAAAGCACGATGACAAGTTAGAACCCCAAGAAGAGTACTTATCGGTTAGGGAAGTTCTCGATCATAGATTAAGCATCGTCTAGTCAGAATGCACGTGCTTAAGTATTATGTCATGATTATTATTTCAAAACCATAATTATTAATATCTCATATACAAGTAGCAAGATGACTGCGAATCGTACCACTTATAGCATATTATATATTAATATGTTCAGTTCAAAATTGCAAGTATTATTCAGATTAGTTTCGTTCACTCACTAAGTCACAAGTACTTACCGTTCTCAGTTTCATGTTTTGTAGGTTTGTAGGATGAGACCCAACTATGTGTTAAGTGGGGCATAATGGGACAAAATGGTGTAACCATAGTCACATGGATCGCCCAACTAGCAGCGATTTCCAATCTGGATCGATCGTTCCCAATCGCGGTACGGTTGCGATCTGGATCGCTGGGGATCGCGAACTGAAACCCATAATTGTCGTTCCCAATCACCGTTCCGTTTTACACCAGATCACGATCCAACAATTTGCGAATCGGCGATCCAATAATTCACGAATCGGCGTTTTATAGGGATTGAAAACGATGCCATGGTGATAGAATAAGGAAGATGAAGTGATGGTAAGCTTTGATTGGTCTAAAGTGGAGAGAGAAACTTTTTGTTTTATGTATCCTTAAAAGTCAGCACGTGGGACTTCATAAAAATACTTTATTTAAATTTACTGATCTTAAAAGTTATTTATTATTTCTTAAAAATACTCCTTATTAAATACTACGGAGTAGTTTGTTTGTCTTTCAAACGTTTATTATAAAGAAGTTTTTTAGATTGTTTTTGTTTCAAACTTTTAATCTGACGTGATAGTTTTTCCAAGAATTAGATGGAACAAATAAGTTAGAACTCAATTTTTATTGACATTTATTTCAAAATTTTGATGACGTTTATTTTTTTATACCGTATTAAAATAAAACATAAATTTCTAACGTCATTTTCACTAGTTCGGCTATTAAATAAATACGTGTGGGAAGTGTGTGGGAAGTTTGAAGTTTAGTTATGAATTATGACTTGTGAATGTATAAAAAAATGTGAAACTAAACAATATTATTATTGGGTACGCCGTACCAAAGTATTAGATACACCGAACCGAAATATATGGTACACCAAACCAAAGCGAACCGGAATGAGCCTACCCCCCATCGTACCAGATTTTGAGAAATAGCGAACCGCGATCCCGTACCGGAGCGATCCCCGTTCCATGTGACTATGGGTGTAACTCGCGGGTTAGGTAACGAGCTTCTCATTCCTATCATTTGTTATCAGTTTGAAACCCCCCAATTCAAGTTCTATATTCGGTGTATATGTTATGAAACAAGATTATGAAATGTATGTCAAGTGTTACGAAGTTCATATAGTTAAGAATTTGTATTTTTATAGTCACAAGTTTTAAAAGGACGTTTGGAACAAGCCTGTTGATGTATAAACACGTTCCGCTGATTTTGTGAAAGCGTTGAGGTTGCAAATATGTTTATACAAAGTTTATCTTCAAGTTTCATTTAGTACATGTTTGCAGTTATGGGTCAAAATAAGAAGTTGTAGAAAATGAGTTTATTTTAGATGCAATTGCGTCTATTTTAGACTAAAACCCACCTTAATAGTAGTCTGCAAGAAATGAGCCCTTTTTTAGGGTACAAGAAAGGTCCAGTTTAGACTAATACTCACCTTAAAAGGGTCTGCAGGCAATGGGCCTTTTTAAGGTACAAAAGGATTATTTTAGACCAATACCAACCTAGTATAAAAGAAAAGAAAAAAATTAGTCTAGTCCGAGCATTTTCAAAAGTAAGAGAATGATTGTAAGAGTGACATCAATAAATTCTCTTCCCCTCACATGCCACATCATCAAAAAAAAATATGAAAAAAAAAATTATAATGCACCTTTTTTCATTAAAAAACATTGGGGAATCACTTAATTAAAAATGGTGCATCATAATCAACATTATTATTGCATCTTAGTTATAAAAAATGATCATCAAATTATTATAAGTCATTGCATCAAGTTTAGAAACTATTCACTTTGTCGCAAAAAAGGATTTACTATGGTTACAAATTTGGTGCATCTTACACATTTGATGCAGCACAGGTTATAAGTTTGGTGGATCATTATCATAAAAGTTTTTACGCTGTTTGTGTTGTAGTATGTAATATGCATTAATGATATAAATTTTGTGCATTGCAATTATAAATTTTGATGCACCATAGTTAGAAATAGGTGCGTTGCGTAAGCAGTATGAGAGTAAAGGTTAATCATATTTAAAACAAAATGTGGAACATTTTTTTTCTATTTTTTGGAAAGGTATTTTCACTCTTATAAAGTGGTGCAACTTTTTATTTAGTGATACCGATTTATTTATCGAGTTAAAAGAGTACATCACATTAAAAATATTGGTGCATCACAATTATATTTTATTTGTGGGGAAAGTTAATTACTAACATGTGCAAACAATCTAAAAAAAACCTCGATGTGGTCATGCTAACCTTTCCATAAAGCGGGAGAACTTTACTGGGTTTGTGTCTGTGTAACATTGGCTTGAACCCCGTATATTAGTCGGCAAACATATTGGAACCTATGATTAACGAAAGAAAAGTATTCTTTAGGAAAAGGGACATGCTGTTGTTACCAAAGATTTATGTTTCAGAGTAGCAATCCAACATAGTTGTATTTTGTTGACACAATCTCTAATCTGTTGTAATACTCGATCCTTTTATTTAAGTCTAGTAAAATGCTAAAAGAATAAAAGATGTTAATACTCAGCCGGGTTATTTAAGTCTAGCAAGATGATTAAAAATATTAAGATCATATGATCATTGTCTTACTTGTATAAATCGCATGAAGGATCGACAATTTATAGCCAAGCAAAATCGCAAATTCAAATTGCTGACACATTCTTTTGCTAAAAGAGAGATTCAGCTATTAGAGTCATCCAATTATAAACCCAACTGTGATTGGATGCCCCATTTTTAGCGTTAGCTTTCATATGCATAGGTGAGTTGATTTTAAAGCCCGCGTATAATTATTATTGTTTTTAGGGATTTGCTAAACACAACTCTTTGGGTTTTGTTTAAGGATACCAAATTTACAAAAATGATAATTAATGAACTCATATATTCCATAATTATATACTTTTTGTCATTTTAAAAATGGTAAGTGATGTTAATTATGAAATGTTTGGTGTTTATTAAATGTTAATTTTTTAATTATGTAATGCTTAAACAAAACCCATAGGGTTGTGTTTAGCAAATTCCTTAATCCCTTGTTTTTATTATAGTCGCTCACTTCTACTTAAACTGACCCTATATAAGTTGAAAACATAATTTTAACATTAACTCTTACAATCTCACGTACACCACTCTAACCAGAGCGTATGAACTGTATAGCATTTTGTTACCAACATTTTACACTAGTTGTAACAAACATCATAACAATTCCAAAATCCTATCTTTTCATTAAACCTCAAGCTGCATTCTACTCAGGGGCGGAGCCAGAAAGTTATGATCGAGAGTTCAAACTTTAATAATTTTTTAAAAATACACTACAAATCGATTCATTAGGAGAGCAAATTATAAAAATAGTTAGATATTTTAAAAATTTTACACCAATTTTCTTCGCTAAAAAAACACGGACCCACCCTGCCCCCTTCCGTCTCCGCCTCTTGTTTTTCATCACTACTATTTTTAATACCCAAACTAGCATTAAATAAACTTAAAATGTTCCCAAACTAACATTTAATTTCACAACTAATTTTAAATAAACGTAAAATGTTCCCAAACAAAACTTAATTAAACCCAAAACCAATAATAAGCTTAATTAAAATGTTCCCAATCAATTAAACCACCCCACCCCCCGCCCACAACTCGATCCATCACTTTCCTCCTAAAATTTCACACACACTAAAAACACACACACACACAGTTTGTTACACCATTTCAAACTAATATAACAAATTCAGTTAGAAGATAAATGCATGCTCACATTGCTAGTAATAACAATCACATTGATTAATAGATAAAATTTAGTGTTAATGGAGTCGATCTGGAATCAAGATGTTGTACCGTCTCCATCGCGTTTTGTTGTCGCTGTTTATTTCGCGTTTGGTTCGTATTTCGCGAGGTTTTTGCTCGATAGATATCTCTATCAAGTAAGATTCATTCACTCACTTTTTTACTACTACTGTATTATTTTATTTATACTCAATTTTAGGTATTAATTGTTATTGAAGTGTGAACTGTGCGTAAAATGTGTGTAAGTTAGGTTTATCGGTTTTGAGTAATGTGTTTACTGATTTTGATGAATTATCACTAGTTTTACGAGTTGTTATAATGCGTTTAAATTAATCGGTATAGTTTAGGTTTATCGATTTTGAATTGCTGAGTTATTGTAGTTTACTGATTTGATGAATTATCACTAGTATTACGAGTTGTTATAATGCGTATAAAATTGTATAGTTTAGGTTTAATTTGATGAATTATCACTAGTTTAACGAGTTGTTATAATGCGTTTAAAGTAATCTGTATAGTTTAGTTTATCGATTTTGAATTGTTGAGTTATTTGTAGTTTACTAATTTGATGAATTATATTTTAACGAGTTTTTATAATGCGTTTAAAGTAATCTGTATAGTTTAGGTTTATCGATTTTGAATTGCTGAGTTATTTGTAGTTTACTAATTTGATGAATTATTATTAGATTAGTTATTTGTAGTTGAATGCGTTTTGTAAGTAATGTGTGTAGTTTAGGTCTATGCCACGGATTTGATGAAGTATTTGTAGCTTATTGAGTTGTTATAAAGCGTTATGAATTATTTATTTTCGGNTAACAAATTCAGTTAGAAGATAAATGCATGCTCACATTGCTGCTAATAACAATCACATTGATTAATAGATAAAATTTAGTGTTAATGGAGTCGATCTGGAATCAAGATGTTGTACCGTCTCCATCGCGTTTTGTTGTCGCTGTTTATTTCGCGTTTGGTTCGTATTTCGCGAGGTTTTTGCTCGATAGATATCTCTATCAAGTAAGATTCATTCACTCACTTGTTTACTACTACTGTATTATTTTATTTATACTCAATTTTAGGTATTAATTGTTATTGAAGTGTGAACTGTGTGTAAGTTAGGTTTATCGGTTTTGAATTAATGAATTAATTGTAGCTTGTTGTAATGTGTTTACTGATTTTGATGAATTATCACTAGTTTAACGAGTTGTTATAATGCGTTTAAATTAATCTGTATAGTTTAGGTTTATCGATTTTTGAATTGCTGAGTTATTTGTAGTTTACTAATTTGATGAATTATATTTCAACGAGTTGTTATAATGCGTTTAAATTAATCTGTATAGTTTAGGTTTATCGATTTTGAATTGCTGAGTTATTTGTAGTTTACTAATTTGATGAATTAATGCTACTGATTTGATGAATTATTTGTAGCTTATTGAGTTGTTATAAAGCGTTATGAATTATTTATTTTCAGTTACTGATTAAATGAATATAGTTGTAAGTTAGGTTTATCGGTTTTGAGTAAATGAATTATTTGTAGTCTAAATGTGAGTTGTTGTAATGTGTTTGCTAATTTGATGAATTATAAGTAGCTTAATGAGTTCTCATTATGCGTTTAGAAGTAATTTGTGTAGTTCTTTTTTTTTTTTTTTTTTTTTTTTTTTTTTTTTTTTTTGTTTTTTTATTTTTTTTTTTTTTTTTTTTTTTTTTTTTTTTTTTTTTTTTTTTTTTCTTTACTGATTTGATGAATTATCACTAGTTTAACGAGTTGTTATAAAGTGTTTAAAAGTAATCAGTGTAGTTTAGTTTCTATTGTTACTGATTTGATGAATTATCAGTAGCTTGATTTTAATGCGTTTAGAAGTAATTTGTATAGTTTAGGTTTTTTTTCGTTACTGATTTGATGAGTATAGTTGTAGTTAAATGCGTTCTATAAGTAGTGTGTGTAGTCCAGGTTTTTGGTACTAATTTGATGAATTATCAGTAGCTTGATTTTAATGCGTTTAGAAGTAATTTGTATAGTTTAGGTTTTTTTATTCAGTTACTGATTAAATGAATATAGTTGTAGTTTAATGCGTTCTATAAGTAATGCGTGCAGTTTAGGTTGTTGCTACTGATTTGATGAATTATTTGTAGTTTATTGAGTTGTTATAAAGCGTTAAGAATTATTTATGTAGTTTTGCTTTTTTTCTGTTACGGATTACATTTGTTTAGTTGTAGTTTAATGCGTTTTATAACTAATGTGTCTAGTTCAGGTTGTCGCTACTGATTTGATGAACTATTTGTACGTAGTTTATTGAGCTGTTATAAAGCGTTAAGAAGTAATTTTAGTTTTTTATTTTATTTATTTATTTATTTTTATTTTGCTGATTTAAGGAATTTAGTTGTAGTTTTAGCGTTTTGTAAGTAATGTGTGTAGTTTAGGTTTTTGTTACTAGTTTGGTGCATTATCAGTAGATTTCTGACTTAAGTTGAATTTGTGTAGCTTAGATTCTTTTTAAGTTGTAGCTTAATGAATTTAAAAGTGATGTTTGTAGTTTACATTTTTGTTGTTGATTTGATGAATTATCAGGAGCTTAATGAGATGTTGCAATCTGTTTAGAAGTAATTTGTAGCTACTGATTTAATGAATTTAGTTGTAGTTTAACTCGTTGGAGTTTTGGTTATTGCATGTGATTATTAGTAATGCGAGTTTAGGCTTCTGTTACTGATTTGACTATTTGACGAACTATGTTTACTTGAAATTCGTTGACGTTATAGTGGTTGTAATGTGTATAGAAGTAAAATGTTTAGTTTAGGTATTTGCTACAGACATCGGAGTGTGAGTTATCGTAATGTGTTTAGTAGTTTTGTACTTTTTTGCTTGTTGCTGATTTAAAAAATAGTTTATAGTTTAATAATTTGATGATAAGTTGTTGCAATGTGTTGGTAAGTACTTTGTGTAGCTTAGAATTTTTTTTTACCTATTTAACGAATTTGGTTGTAGTTTAATGCATTTGTAAGTAACGTGTATAATTTTCGTTTATGTTGCAGATTTCATGAGCTTGCAGTAAGTAAATGTATTGAAATGTGAGTTGTTGTAATGTGCTTACAAGCTCTGTGTGTAGTTTGTGTTTTTGTTGCTGATTTTATGAATTTAGTTGTAGGGTAGTGCAATTAAATTTGAGTTTTTGTAATGTTTTTGGTAGTAGTATTGTTATTGATTTAATGAATTAGATGTATTTTATGCATTGTAGTGTGAGTTTTTGTAATGTGTTCATAAGTAATGTGTTGCAACTTGCATCTTAGGTTTGGATATTGATTGATTCAATTATCTATACTTTCATGCATTGAAGTGTGAGCCGTTGTGATAAAAACCTTGTATTTAAGGGGTTAGTTGGGATTTTATGCACTTGCTAGCTCATTAATTTTTAGTGTATTCATGTAGATAGCAGAAAAATTCTTTATTGTGTCAGCAAGAAAACTAATTTTGGTTTGGTACGCACTTGTTAGTTGATTAATTTCAGGTGTAGTTTTGGTTATGTAGGCACTTGTTAGTTGATTAATTTTGGGTGTAGTTATGTGTATGGTGTGAAAATGTAAAGTCAAAGTATAGCTCCGCAACCATTGGTTTCTTTAGTGTCGGCCATCATAAATGCAAGCTTGATGAAAGGCAAGTTGCATTTTCATTATCTGAAATCCTCATTACATGTCTCTTTTTGCCGAAAAAAGTCAATTAAATGTCATTGCTCTTGAAACCTTGTTTTGTCATCTACTGTTTTTAATTAAATGAACAAAATCGTGTACTGTGACATAGTTATTGTGCTTAATAATTGGTTTATGTGAGGGAAAATAGATGATGTGGTGCTACCCTGTGGCAGTCCTGTGCCATATGATAAGATAGATGTGTGATGCATATGTAAAACTCGAGAATTACCATCGGTTTAGCATTCTTGCTTACTTACTTTTTTGGATCTGGCTCAGATATCTCTCATTTGTGTCATTCATCTATATATTGATACCATAAGACTGCCGATTGCAAAGGGCAGTTGCCTATAACCTTACTACCTTGGGGGTGTTTGAATTGCTTATGTTAGCAGCTTATGGTTATAAGCAGAAGTTACTGAAAACAGTTTATTTCATCGTAAGGGTAAACTTGTAACCTTGAGTCCATAGAAAATAATCAGTTTTAGGGTGTGTTTGGTATGTAAAAATCGGAATCAGGGAATACTTTCATTGTCATTAAAGATGTTTTGTTTAATTATTTGACTTTCAAATTTGGATAAGATAGTTGAAAATTAGCCATACGTCATAACTAGCTAAAATATATCCTTTCAAACTCATACCTGTGGGTCCACCCCATTTCCCCTTCATCATCTCTTTTAAAAAAATCCCCTTCTACTTTTGATATCTAAAACTAGTGATAAAACCAAACACTGATATTGGAATAGGTATCACATTCAATATCCAATTCCATTCTACCCAACTATCAAATCTATAGTGATAACGATTCCATGCAGCAAACCAAATGGCACCTTAAAATAAGCATTCTTAAATCGCTAACTTTTTTGAAAGTCAAATTGTTAACTGAAAACAGCTTATTTTACACAAATAAGCAGCGCATAGCCACTTTTCTTCATTTAAAACACTGAAAACTATTATCTGCTTAAACAGATGAGCAGCACTATCCCAAACACCCATTTGTGTCATATTGTACAGCAATATGATACTCCGTATGTAATCTGGAGTGTACAAAGTAGTGAGTAGTGGTCATTTCTAAGTGACATAAGAATAGTTTGATGATTATTTGGTACTATTCGTCTATGGCACTTAGTCTTCTTTTGAAAAGCTGTATGCATAGTGGTTTTAAATGTCATTGTACTTGCTGATGTCAATGATTACTAGTCCTTTTAGGGATGAGTGGTGACTATGATTTCAGTTTATTCATGCATTTGTATGCATTTCGTGTATTTGGATTGCTAATTGTTTACGTTTCAGTTCAAGTGGAGCTTATACATATGTGCTATAAACCTCAAAGGCTTATGTTATCAAATATAGTCATTACTGTCAGTAAAATATGAGATTTCAATAAGATTTGTGTTGATCAGCTCTTTTGATAAACACAGTATTCAATCTCATGGTGGATATTAAATTGACATGTTTTCAGGGACTTTCAGTTTGGTTGATGAGCAAGACTGGCACTCCGTTAAAGATTAATAAAGCTACAAGAGCAAAGATTTCCAAAATTACAGAATCAATGTGGAAGCTTACATATTATGGGACTCTTGAATTTTGTGTTCTTTCAGTTACTTACCGGGAGCCTTGGTTTACAGACATAACAGCATATTTTAGAGATTTTAAAAATCAAGAGCTCAAGTTAGTATTATATTCTGTTATTATTATGTCTTTCCACATGTAATTGCACATAGTTGATAATTAAAAGTATCTCTTTGATATTTTCTTCAGGTTTTCTTTAGAGCTTGTGTATATGTGCCAGTGTGGGTTCTACATCTATAGCATCGCTGCACTCCTTCTGTGGGAAACAAGAAGGAAAGATTTTTCTGTGATGATGTCTCATCATATAATCACTGTTTTCTTAATCGGATACTCCTACATTACAAGGTATGTTCTAATTATTTAAGGATCTACAGATATCTTTTAGTTACACATATTCTTATTTTTATCCTTATTTTAGAGCCTTGCTATCATTCTGTGACTGTATGTAAGCTTTACTTCTCAGGTCATCACACAGGCAACAATATTTTATTGGCCTATTTTTTATTTTTATTCTTATTTGACTTTTTGTACTGCAAATGTGTCAAATCATTCTCTCTCCTTGTGTGGGCATTTGTTGCATTGATAGGCTTTGACATAGAATCTGTAGATGGAATGATAGCACTGGGTAAATCATATAATTGCTAAGTAACTGAAAGTTTACTTTGAAAATGACTAAAGGGAAGGAAAATGGCATATTATCTTGCTGTTACACTAACCTTTTACATGATTCTATATGTCACTTAAAGTTTGAATGCCGATATTTGTTCAGGAGAATATATTTTAACTTGGCTTATGGTTTGTTAATATGTGAGAAGTAGAAAATTGCAAGTAATGACAAATATTAGTTCTAGATTTTGAATAAAAAACTCAAGTACTAAGGCAACGGTGAACAACTTCAGTTGCCAAGTCAGAAATTAGGCAGAAGAGAGTGACATTATAACAAAAAACGAAACAGATGAAGGCAGTGAGGTACGTAAGAGCCTGGAAGATAAAAGACTTGGTCTACCCCTAAAAAACAGCTCTAAGAAGGGCCATAAGTGGTTGCTCGTATTTGGTTGAGTGCACCAGTGGCAATTAAAGGTAGGGTTGATCTCTTAGGCCATAATTACGGTTTAAAGCTACTACGATTCATAAACAATGGCAACCTTATCAATAAATATAGAGGCATTTTCTTTTGCAGCTACCCTTTTAGTGGAGAAAGACAAGCTCTTAGAGCTTAGGGAAAGGACTATGTCAGTAGATACCAACTTCGTGGGATTATTCTTGAATTAAAACTCAAAAAAGAGAGTGAGCAAGGAATTCATGAGCAGAACCACTGTGAAATTCATGAAGCAGGAAACAGTTTGGGGCTCATGGAATCCTCAGGTGTTTAATTCTTAGAGCAGATAGTACTGACAAACTAATGTTGTAGGAATAAGTATTATAAAACCTTAAAAGGATCGCCTTAATGGAGGAATGTGAATATTGTGACTAATCTAAGGACGTCCAAAGTCGTAATACTACTTGCCCCTTGTTGGGATCGTAAATATAGAAAGTTAGAAACAACTTAGGGATTTGCTAGACAGAGTTTGATGTGATTTGGAGCTAACTTTCCATAACTTTCCAACATCGTAAATGTATTCCTATGTATGGTATTGACACATACAGATTTTTATTCCATCTCTCACGTAACAGACCTAGGAACCTGCCGCAGTGGCAGCGGATTGGCTGAATATGATCCAGTTTAGGCCGAAGTAGTAATTTACTTTGTAGAAAGAGCTTACATTAGTAATTACTGTTAAATAAGAACAATTGACTGTAGAAACTTACGGTTGTATAGCAGAAAACATAAATAATCTCGAAATGAAGTAGTACATTTAAGTGACCTTTATTAGTTTTTATTTTCTTTACCTTTAAGACTTTGCTTGAAACGGATTAATGTGCTGCCAGGATTCTAGCTTTGGAGAAAGCCGCACACCTCATTTCACCAAAGAAAAAAAATGTTGATTGGAGTTCATCTTATAACGTTTTTTGTAAATATATTTCATATTACTGAAGGAAGAAATACTAGTAGTATAGTTTATGTTTTTATTAACTTTTTATTTTCAAATCACGTATTCCTGACATGATTACTTGATGAGTTGATGAATAGTAGTTGGAGTATGTGGATGTTTTATCGTCTCTAGTGATGGGCTACTTTTGACTTGGTGAAATAAGTTTGCAGATCAAACCGTTTTTTATAATCTCTACTTTGAATTTGGTAGGTTTTTTCGACTTGGGTCTGTAGTTCTTGCAATACATGATGCAAGTGATGTATTTCTTGAAGGAGCTAAAATTTTGAAATACTCGGGTAAGGAACTTGGTGCAAGTGTGATGTTTGGAATGTTTGCTATGTCATGGGTTATACTCAGACTCATTATCTTTCCATTTTGGGTCATCAGAGCCTCAAGGTTATCTTTCCTCTCTCCCAACTTTATCTCTTTATTGGAACCTCAGTTGTTTAAAAGTTTCTGAGCACATTAGAGTACTAAATAATGTGAATGTGGTTTGGTGTTGCTGTTGGCAGTATCAATCTTCTTGATGCTTTGAGGCCGTCAGAATGGATGGTGTACTACCTCTGTAATGCTTTGTTGTTGAATCTACTCGTCTTTCATATCTACTGGTGGATTCTCATCTTCAACATGATTATGAGACAGCTCAAAAATAGAGGGGAACTTGGAGAAGATCCACGATCCGGTAATTCACTTATTCAATCATATCCAGCTATTTGTTGCATATAAACTAATTCTTCTCACGAAATGTAAAATAGTAAAAACACTACAATGTGCAAGAATACGCAATGGCTGTCTTTTTTCAGATAGTTGGTTTGATATTTGTCATAAGTTAAGGGGTGTTTGTTTTAGCTAATTTGTAGGGTTCATGGGCTTATTGAAACGTTTAAAAGCCAATAAGTTAATTTTGATGGTTTATGAGCCTATCAACTTGAGTTTATTGGCTTTTTAGATTGTGATTTAGCCCGTAAGCCCTACAAATAAGCCTACTGAAAACAAAAACCCATTTATGTCAAAGATCAAACTTAAGTAATTTTATTGCATTTACATTTGCACACTTTTAGCAAACTTGGTCATTCTTGCAAACTTTAGTAATTTTCTTCTATTTCACAAGAACGGCGGTGCAGCAAATTAACCCCTCAACTAATTTTGTCTTTGTAAAAATAATCGAATTTAATATTACAGTTTGTTCTTACTCGTGATTCTTACAATTCTCCTTTCAAATCCTAAAAAGCTACACTTTGTTCTTACTTGATTTTGTTCGAGTAAGAATTGGAAATTGGTGTGAATATTTTATCTGTCTTTTTCTCCTGCAAAGTAGGCTTAAATAATAGGAATGACAACTATGAGCTTGTTTGGATACAGATTTTCAATTTAAACATAATAAATGAATGTAGCTGTTTTTTACTTGAACGATTTATAACTAATTGTATGAATTGGTTGAAATACAGATTCTGATGACGACAGTTAGTTTTGGAGATTTTGGTGAAGGATGTTTACAGTTAGTTTTATACAGCCCAGCAGCTATGAGTTATGTATGTACCTTGTGGTGGTTAAAAATAGAGTTGGAGTTTGATCCATATATCTTTTGTTCTCATGATTCTTCTTTCATTCATTCAACTCTTCGCTAATAGAAAAGGGGATATCAAATAGTTTCTTAACACTTCTTCATCGTTGTTCCTTTTAGTGTAATTCCATATTCCATATAGCCATTTGCCAGTACATATTTTGGAGTGATTTGGCATGTCATTTACCCCATGTCAGGAATGAGCGAGTAGAAACATCCCGCCCTTTGAAGTGCTGTGGGGAAAAGGGTCCTGCAACGAGACACCCATAGGCCATAGATACTTCCATACCAGTGGAGTAAATTATGGCGATTCATCAAAAAAGCTAATATCGATTACAATCATGACAATAACATTATGTTGGTTTAGTTTAGGAATTACCTCATACATAGACGTGGAAATATTATATGGTTTGAACTAAACGTGATAGTCTGAAGTATTTTGTTGGTAAAACTTAAGATATAAAAATTGAGTTGTTATTTAAAAAACCAAACATTCCTCACATACCAAGGGACTCATCCCAACCATCCATCTAAAAAGAAATCAATGGTTGAGATTAAAAGCATTTAATATTTCACCCTTTTTTTATAATTTAAATATATCTTAAACCGTTAATCGTTAAGCAAAAATAAATACATCATCAGCATGTTATATATCTTCTATAGACGGGCACTTTGATATACTTTGGACAAATTTTTCTTTTTTCGTTTTTTCCGTTTTTTTTTTTTTTTTTTTTTTTGTGGCCGAGAAAATCATCTATGATGTATCATATATGATATTACATATCATATATGATATATCATATATGATTTTCTCGGCCACAAAAAAAAACGTGAAAAAAACGAAAAAAAAAATTGTCGAAAATATATCAAAGTGCCTATCTATATAAAGATAATTAAATGCTCGTCGTAACGGTATATTTTTTTTCGCTTAACGATTAACGGTTTGAAAGATATTAATATTTGAAAAAAAAATGATGAAAGTGGGTTTTTTAAATTGTTGGGATTAATCTCATCCATTAGATCAAATAAAGATAGAGGGAAGATGTATGGTGGAGATTAGTCCCTTGGTATGTAAAAAAAGTTTGGTCCTCAAATGATCTTATATCATAAAAATTAGCTTACACCGAAACGAGCAGAATAGGTTACGGTAAAACAGGCTCAAAGTGGTCAAAGATGTAATCTTGCAATATATTTACCAAATATGTACACTGTATCAGTCCGCAAAACTGCATCATCGTGTTCTTCATCAACAACCAACCTAAATTTAGTTATTCCCTCCGTTTCAAAATAATAAGAAACCATAATTATTAATCGCTCGGTCATAAAATAATTGTCTCTATCATCAATTTAATTTGAACTAATGGTAGATATTCTGATCTAAGATTTAGGGTCCGTTTGGTTTGTAGATGGGTTTGATTACGATTAAAATTTGGATTTGGATTTGGTTTAGGATTTAAATTTGAGGTGAGAGAAAATATTATATTTAATTTAAATAATTATTTTAATATTTAATAAAAGAAATAATAATTAAAATTGATATTAAAATGACAAAAGTTTGTGGCCCATATATTTTTAAGAATATTAAATGCTCTTTTGATAATGGAATTGATGAAATCCTACCAAGTTAGATAGGATTGCAAATTTGGACTCAATCATGCGCGTGAAGCTATAAAGATTAAACCAAACGTTGGATTTGTCACATCATTCAACCCAACCCAACACCACCAAATCCCACATACCAAACAACACCTTAATTGGTTAAACCTATTTACATGTCTTTTTCTTGTCTTTTTCGTTTTTCTTATTTTGTTATCTTTCATTTTCATATTTATTTACGTATACTAAACACTTATTTATTTATTTATTTATTTTTAGAATAGTAAATAACTTTCTCACAATAAAAAAAAATTCTTGTTTTTATACGTTTTCGTTTGTTTTCATACGTTTTTTGCCGCTTTCACACATTTTCTTACTATTTTGTCCGTCTTCATACGTTTTCGTCTATTTTCATACGTTTTCGTCTGTTTTCATACGTTTCATCTGTTTTCATACTTTTTTTTTCCGTTTTCGTTCGTTTTTATACGTTTTCATCCGTTTTCATCTATATTCTGCCGTTTTCAGGCGTTTTTATACTTTTTCATCCGTTTTCATACATTTTCGTCTATTTTCATATGTTTTCATCCGTTTTCATGATTTTTCGTTCGTTTTTATACGTTTTCTTACATTTTCATATGTATTCGTCCGTTTTCATACGTTTTTCTTCGTTTTCAAACATTTTTATACGTTTTCGTCTGTTTTCATACGTTTTCTCCCCTTTTCGTATGTTTTCTTATGTTTTCGTCCGTTTTCATACGTTTCCGTCCGTTTTCGTACGTTTTCGTCTATTTTCAGACGTTTTTATACGTTTTAGTCCGTTCAGACGTTTTTATACGTTTTAGTCCGTTTTCCTATGTTTTCAATGTTTGCAGATGTTTTTACACGTTTTCGTCCGTTTTCATACGTTTTCGGTTATTTTCGGCCGTTTTTCTACGTTTTCATTCGTTTAAACGCACAAAAACGGATGAAAACGGACAAAACATACGAAAACTTATGAAAATGGACGAAAACGTGTGAAAACATATGAAAATGTATTAAACGTGCAAAAACAAATGAAAACGTAGCAGCTGAAAACGTATGAAAACGGACGAAATGTATGAAAATAGACGAAAACGTATAATGAGAGTCTGAAAACAGCCGGATGGGCATGGAAACAGACGGAACGTCTAAAAATGACCGAAAAAAACAGACAAAAAAGTATAATAAAGGGCGAAAACATGGAAACGGATGAAGACGTACGAAAACAGATGAAAACCTATGAAAACGGACGAAAACGTATGAAAATGGACGAAAACATATGAAAACGTATAAAAATGCACGAAAACGTATGAAAGCGGACGAAAACGTATGAAAACGGAGGAAAATGAACGAAAACCTATGAAAACGGCCGAAAACGTGAGAAAAACTTATGAAAATGGACGAAAACGTAGGAAAGTGGACGAAAACGTATAAAAACGAACGAAACCGGACGAAAACATATGAAAACGGGCAAAAAAACGGACGAAAACGTATGAAAACGGACGAAAACTTATGAAAACGGATGAAAACTTATGAAAACATACGAAAATATATAAAAACAGATGAAAATGTATGAAAACGGACGAAAACTTCTGAAAGCGGCAGAAAACGTATAAAACGAACGAAACGTATAAAAACAAGAAAATATTTTTATTGTGAGATAGTTATTTGTCATTCTAAAAAAAATAGCATACGTGAATAAATAAAAAAGACAAGAAAATAAGAAAGATAAGTAAACGACAAAAAATAGGTTTAACCAATTAAATCTTAGATTAACTCCCCGCTATTAGATCAAATTAAATGGATTGTGGGGATATGTCACTCAGTGTGTAGCAAAATAAGGGTATGCAAATGAAAATTTTCTCATAATCATTATTGTTTTTACTCTTTTTAGTTTTTGCAAAATGACAGTTAATTAATTAAAGTTTTCTTTAAATTTTGTAATAATAAATTCAATCAATGGTAATATAGTAAATTCGATAAAACTTCTCTATCTATATTTAGTATTGGACAATAAAAATGAGACATTCCGAAAATAAAACGTTGACTATTAATTTGGAATGGAGGAAGTATCAATTTCTATCTCTTACTTTTACAGAATGACAGTTTTACTCTTAATTAATTATATTGTGTTTTTTTTTAAATTTATAATTATAATTTCAAGCAAAGGTAATATGGTAAACTCGATGAAATTTTCTTATATATTTTTAATAGTAGATAATTAAATTAGGATATTTCAAAAAGTGTGTACGAATAAACTTGGGACGGAGAGGGGAGTGTTACATAACTTTTTTTATTTTAATCTAAGAGCACCGATAGTTATAATTATGTTGTGTTCAGAGCTAAATATCGTATGCATAGAAAAATAGACTAATTAAGTATAGTTCTTGGACTGGTTCTATGAAAAATATAGTATTTAATTTTAGCTAATAATGGGAATGGATAAGTCAAAACCGTGGACATACCGTAGAGACTGCGTTAGTGTGGACATCCCATGACCTTCTTCTAAAGAACTTTCACTTAAATGACTAGAATAATTGTTAGACTTTCCTCTTTGAGCTTCAAAGTCAATATTTCTATATTAAGTTAGAAAATAGTCAAATACACATGTGATACGTATACACACACGTCAGTACTATGATGACATTGTCAACTTCACACCACAACTCTACAACTCTACAAGTCTCCATCAACTTATTTTGCTTATGATCAGGATATAGGCTAGAACCACCGTTTTAATATGATCAATGCCTATAATATACTTTTTTTTAGTAATCGTATCAGTGTTACTTAACAGAAAACATGTAAAATGTTAATGAGCTTGGCGACGATTCTTCAAAAAGAAAATATAATACCCTGATAACAATACCGTGACTTGTTTTGTCATTCGGCAGAATAGGAAAACTGACTTTACAAAACTCAAATGAAGATAAACCAAAATTTGCTAGTCATACAAGCGTGAAATAAATAAAATACAAATAATACGGACCATGAGTAAAAGGCTTATCAAATTTTGAGAAAGAAAAAATAAATATAAATAGAGTAAATTACAAGAATGGTCCCTATGGTTTGACGAAAATTTCACCTACCGTCCCTCAAACTTAAAAGTTGCATGTATGGTCCCTATCGCTGCCAAAGAATAACATGAATGGTCCCTCAGACTAACTGTCATTAGTTTTTTTCGTTAGTCCATTTGCACCGTTAGTCCTTTAACGACCGTTTGCAACAAACATTTGCACCGTTAGTCCTTTCATATGTTTTTGTTTGTTTTTATACGTTTTCGTCTGTTTTATACGCTTTCGCCCATTTTCTTACGGTTTCATCCGTTTTTCTTACGTTTTTGTCTGTTTTTCTTACGTTTTTTCCGNCACTATTAGATCAAATTAAATGGATTGTGGGGATATGTCACTCAGTGTGTAGCAAAATAAGGGTATGTAAATGAAAATTTTCTCATAATCATTATTGTTTTTACTCTTTTTAGTTTTTACAAAATGACAGTTAATTAATTAAAGTTTTCTTTAAATTTTGTAATAATAAATTCAATCAATGGTAATATAGTAAATTCGATAAAACTTCTCTATCTATATTTAGTATTGGACAATAAAAATGAGACATTCCGAAAATAAAACGTTGACTATTAATTTGGAATGGAGGAAGTATCAATTTCTATCTCTTACTTTTTACAGAATGACAGTTTTACTCTTAATTAATTATATTGTGTTTTTTTTAAAATTTATAATTATAATTTCAAGCAAAGGTTATGGTAAACTCGATGAAATTTTCTTATATATTTTTAACGGTAGATAATTAAATTATGATATTTCAAAAAGTGTGTACGAATAAACTTGGGACGGAGAGGGGAGTGTTACATAACTTTTTTTATTTTAATCTAAGAGCACCGATAGTTATACTTATGTTGTATTCAGAGCTAAATATCGTATGCATAGAAAAATAGACTAATTAAGTATAGTTCTTGGACTGGTTCTATGAAAAATATAGTGGTATTTAATTTTAGCTAATAATGGGAATGGATAAGTCAAAACCGTGGACATACCGTAGAGAGACTGCGTTAGTGTGGACATCCCATGACCTTCTTCTAAAGAACTTTCACTTAAATGACTAGAATAATTGTTAAGACTTTCCTCTTTGAGCTTCAAAGTCAATATTTCTATATTAAGTTAGAAAATAGTCAAATACACATGTGATACGTATACACACACGTCAGTACTATGATGACATTGTCAACTTCACACCACAACTCTACAACTCTACAAGTCTCCATCAACTTATTTTGCTTATGATCAGGATATAGGCTAGAACCACCGTTTTAATATGATCAATGCCTATAATATACTTTTTTTTTAGTAATCTTATCAGTGTTACTTAACAGAAAACATGTAAAATGTTAATGAGCTTGGCGACGATTCTTCAAAAAGAAAATATAATACCCTGATAACGATACCGTGACTTGTTTTGTCATTCGGCAGAATAGGAAAACTGACTTTACAAAACTCAAATGAAGATAAACCAAAATTTGCTAGTCATACAAGCGTGAAATAAATAAAATACAAATAATACGGACCATGAGTAAAAGGCTTATCAAATTTTGAGAAAGAAAAAATAAATATAAATATCTTTTTAAATGCTAACTCAAGCACCCATAATGACCTTATATTTGTGTACGCATATTTAACCTGTAATTTTAGATTGAAAATTTAATTATCCAGCAGTATCGTTAGATAAACAATCCTTTTAATATGGAAAATAAATAAATAATAAAAAATAATTTAAAATCAGTTAAAAGTTTTATTTATTTATTTTTTTATTTTATTATTATTTTTTTTTAATAATCTAAAGTATGAGTCCGATTACAACTTTTCATCATGAGCATTGATAAAGGGACCTAATCATGAACCTAATTCTTAAAATACTTGTACAGTGCATGCACTGTACAAGTATTTTAAGCATTAGGTCCATGATTAGATCCTTTTATTAGGTCCATCAAACATTTTCCTTTCGTCATTATGTCTATTCTGTCGTTTACAAAGCATGGTAAGATGAGTTGCAAACAAAAGAAAACTTGTTGTCATTTGTGGTCCAATTATGTCACGTGTAATAAGGAAAACTTATAATTTAATAAAAAGAACATGACGGCAATTCTTCAAAAGAAAATATAAATCCGCGATACCGTGACTTTAAAAAACTTACTTTTTAAGTTATAAAAACATGTTTTAAATTTATCAAAAAAAAAAAAAAAAAAAATGGTTGTAAATGTGGAAATCGCTTTAAGTTTACACACATATTCCGTTACATTCATTTATCCTTTTTTTTTTTTTTTTTTTTTTTTAATTATTATTAAATTGTTGATGTAAATATTAAGTTTATAATAATATTTACTTATTTAGTGGTAAAATCTATTTTAAACAAATTACAACGCTCATAAATAAGACACTAGATTTACAAAAACAATGGTCTATTTTGCATTTCCAAAAAATAAAATTACAAAAAAGAATACATGTTGAAAAATTTAAGGTTAAGTCAGTAAATTAAAAACGAACTTGTCAATTTTTAAAGTTATTAGTAAAGGGGTGGGATATTCACACATCTGATCATTATAGCTTGTTGTTTTGTGTTTTTGTTGCAAACGTAACCGGTTGAATTTCCATGTTAGGTAAAAGAATTCCACGTCATTTATTTATATTCCAACTAGATTTTATTTGACCCGTATTTTACCCGACTATGGATATAACCCGGTTCACTTCCACCTTAGTAAACATCCCCAATATAAATCCCGCCAACATTTTTGTCACCTATACCATGTATTCTTCATCTCCCCCATTCACTTTTAGAAGAAATCGTGACCTTCCAAATGAATGCCACTGTAACCTTCTATCAGGGATCTTGTTTCATGGACATCTACAAACCCAACCCAAAGATTCTTGGTTTGCCCAACAGATCGCTATGTAACTTTATTGTTCGATTTTGTAACCTAATTTAGTTGACAAGTTGTTTTGTATATTGTTATGCAAAAACCCGTAAAGAAAAAGTGTGACATATGGGCATGATATGATCCAGAGGTTGAGAATGATTGGTATAGGAAACATTTGTATGAAATGTATTCGCTCTTAAATCCTTCCCGAAGACGTGAATTGAAGAATGGGATAGGTCGTCAAGAAAGGATTGAACAATTATAGATGGAGGTGACACTCAAAGTCAAGATTTGAAAAGAATGAGGCCAATTTGAGTTTTTAGAAGTCAACTTTTGTTGTATTTGCAATTATGATGTCAATTGTTATGGCAATGAAATAACTTTATGTAACTTTTCTTGTATTAGCTTTTGAATGTTAAAACTCTAATGCAAGTTTGTTGTTTGTATGAAATGTATGCCTGGTTTAAGTTCCAAGTGTTTGGTGCATAGATTACTTATTGAAACACTTACATATGTTCTTGCATTATTATACTTGTGTACACATACTAATAGACAAATGTTAAGACCCATTTGGTTTTAACAAATAGCGACGCAATAAATAATTGGGCCAAGATATGTGATTGGAGGTCAGGTCACGCAAACACCCGGATTTGACTATGGTTGCAAACAAAGCCGGTTGCACAGTAATCGTATATGCTAGTCATTGCCATGCCAAGTTACCGTAAGATCTTGCATGACCCATTCCATTTCGCTTAAATTATAACAGTCATCACAGCGCTTTACCATATATACACATTACACTCTCCAAACATCGCCGTTCCAGAAGTACCCTATATAGGTATTTATGAGTTTGATCACAGTGTTATAATAACTTGATACCAATAAAAAACGAACGGGTCAAACAGGTTAAAAAAACAGAGTCACATTCAATTAAAAAAAAATTCTTTGATGGTGGTGGTTGTGTGGTGATAGAGGGTGGTGGTGTTGGTTGTGTAGTGGTAGAGGGTAGTGGTGTGATGGTGGTGGGATTATAAAATAATTGGACATTCAAAAGAAAGTAATTATGAGAAGAAGACGAGGGTAAATTAGTCATTTCACATGGCCTTTAACTTTTTCTAACGGGGATTTTTAATGATCGTTAGCAAAAAGAGATTATTCGCAACAAGCTATAAACCATGGGGACATTTTTCGCAATTATAAGTTTTGAAGGACATAACTCGTAAAAATGAGAAACCACAGGGACATTGTTTGAATTTACCCTTAACGAAATTTGTAGTTTACCTTAACAAGGACCAACCATGTAATAGAGAGAGGAGGAGGAAAAAAAAAGAAAAAGAAAAAAGAAAGAAAAGAAAAAAAAACGGTTATTGCTTCGAATAATGAGTCAAGGACCAACGGTGCAATAAATTTAGGACGAAAGGACGTAAATACCCTTCCCGTGCAGATCGGCGTGACAGAGATAACAAGGGAAATAATTGTCGTTTATGTATAACAGGGCTCTTAGGACCAAACGGGTAAACGGAGTTGACTTCAGGGACCAACTGTGTAATTTACCTAACATTTTTTGTAATAACTCTTCACCAAAGATATCTCAATATGTAACAATGACATAACAACTTAACAAATTATCAAATCTGTAACAATGGCATAACAACTTAACAAATTGTCATGCATTCAAGTCGATTTGTACTAATGAATTACGAGTAATAAAGAAAACTAAACGAAAGAGAATTAGCATTTGTGTCGTCTAACTCTAAAGTCTAGAAAATTAAGAAGAATCATGTTGTAGACAGGGACGGACCCAGAATTTTTAAGAGGGTGTTGCACAAAAGAAATGTTTAGCTAACTAAAGTTACATCGTAATAAATGAAAGTAGCAAAAATATTTTTGGGGGTTGCAGATACCATAAAAACGACAGTTTTGAAATATTTTTGCACTTCGTTACCTAAAATCGGATGTAACCCGTGTCACATACGGCATACATGTGGGTCCGTCCATGGTTGTAGATATCGTAATGTTGGTGGAATTAAACTTTTCATTGCCCTCGATGTAGAGGCAACATTTGTGGTATGCGGGGGTTGTGACCAGTGTTCTAAAAGGCGCGTCAAGGCGCCGCAAACGCGTCGCCAAGGCGCGAGGCCTGGCCTCGCCGCCACGAAATGGACCATAGCGGCTGCTTTAGGCGTGGCGTGGCGTGGAAAAAGGCGAGAAAAGGCGCGCTTTTTGGTAAGGCGTGGCGAGCCTTTTTGAACCATTTTTTTTAAATAACTATTTTGAACCAGTATTTGGAATTTGGGCTATTTCGTATTTGTGTCTGGTAAATATATAATAAGTATTAGTCTAAATGTCGAATATAGTAGTATAAATGTATATGAAATATGATACTATAACATAAATGATAAATCTATAAATATCTTTTTGCCGCCTTAATCACGCCTTAAAAAACGTCATGGCTTCGCCATGGCTCGTAAGGCATGAGGCGTGGTCATGCCGTCACGCCACGCCTCACGCCATTTATAACCTTGGTCGTGACGAATCTTTGGTCACGTGTAATACAGAGAAGTTTGTCTTCTTGTAGTTTCGAATCATGAATTTCAGAGTGGTATAAATATAAATATTTCAATATATTAATTAAGTGCGTTTATTTTGTTAGAGGGTTTGGATTAAGATTTGGATTTGATAATGGAATAAAAGAAAGAATCGAGTTATTTCAGAAACCAAAGATTCCTCACATACCAAGGGACTCATCCCCACCATCCATCTTCCCTCCCTCTTTATTTGATCTAATGGTTGAGATTAAAAGCATTTTAGTATTTCACCCATTTTTTATAATTTAAATATATCTTAAACCGTTAATCGAAAATAATTACACCATCGCGACGAGCATTTAATTACCTTTCTATAGACAGGCAATTTGATATACTTTCGACAAAAAAAAATCGTTTTTTTCACGTTTTTTTTTCCTGACCGAAAAAAATATCACATGTGATATTACATATCACATGTGATATATAGTATAATTTTCATCAAGTTATTATATAACACAAAAAAATATTTTAAGTCAAAGTTGAAACCATTTGACTCTGAAAAGTCAAAACTGGCACTTATTTATTTTGGAACGGAGGAAGTATTTTTTATAGATAACATATACTTTATCTTCCGTTTCTTTTAGAGTTAAAATCATTTGGAGGGACAAAAACTTCTATTTACATACAAAGGGACAATTCTCCACTATCCACTCTTCCCCCATCTTTATTTGATCTAATGATGAGATTAATCCCCAAACAATTTAAAAAACCCACTTTCATCCTTTTTTTTCAATATTAATATCTTTCAAACCGTTAATCATTAAGCGAAAAAAAATATAGTACTGTTATGACAGCATTTAATCATCTTTCTATAGACAGGCAATTTATATACTTTCGACAATTTTTTTTTCCTCGTTTTGTTCACGTTTTTTTTCCTGGCCGAAAAAATATCACATGTTGATATTGCATATCACATGTGATATGTAATATCACATGTGATTATATCTACATGTTGATAGTTACATAGTCACATGTGTATATAATAGTCACATTGATAGTTACCATCACATGTTGATATTATGACACATGCACATGTATATTAATAATATCACATTGTGATATTAATATCACCAGTGTGAGGGTATTAGTATCACATGTGGCTATATCATGATTCACATGTGAGTATTCATATCACATGTGAATTAATATCACAATGTTGATCATCTACCATATACACAAGTTGAGTATGTAATATGCACATGTGATATTTTTGTCGGTCAGGAAAAAAA
>LBNU01031904.1:111897-129381 GCA_014162995.1 Artemisia annua
TTTATTTGGTAGTAAATATCACATCAATAATATTCCATTAGTCAATGACCTTTATCTTCAACTAGTGACACAACAAGCTAGAAAAATAACACAAATGCATTAACACCCTTGAACCTGAGTGTGTTTAGTCCGGTTCAATTTAACCTGAGTTTTGTTTGTCACCAAGCTTATCGAAACGTATAAGGGCTTAAACTTTTAAAATAACTTAGCTTATAAAATAAGTTTTGTTTGTCACACAGACTTATTTAAGATGTTATAAGCAATAAGCCTCTATAAGCACAAGTCAATTGCAACGGACTTATAGTTAGTCAAATTACTTAAATATCCATCAAAATATAGTGGATTATCACGCAAAGGCTGAAAATATATTTGAATTTAATTTGATATATTTTTATGCGATTTTACATTAATAAACTTCAGCTTCAATTAATTCGCCAAATAGTTTTATAAAAGTTTAAGATTCATCTTACGGCTTATAATATAAACTTGAGCCCCAGCTTCAGCCACGAGTTTCTACTCCAGCTTTAGCGCAACCCTAACCCCAACTCTAATTAGAGTCCATTTCATCAAACATCTTTTATATAATAAAACAAAACCCCAAGTGGGGACTTTAAAAAGGATTTTTTCCTTATTAGGTAATATTTTAATTATTATTTTTTAATTTATAAATTTATAAATTCGTTTTGTTGATATACTACACAAATAAAAGATAAATACAAATAATATAGATAAGATGCAACTAACAATATGATTAAACTTTTTAAATAATTATCATTAATAATAAAAAAAAAATTATAATTAAAACTCATAAATCAAATAAAACAAAGATTAAATTATTTGTTTTTAAATAAATAAAAATATATCATTCAATAAAAAAATAAAAAAAAAAATAATAAAAAAAAACACGCACGCGCGGATATTATAACTAAAAATATATCATTCAAACATGTCTTTAATAAAGATAATGTATTACGAACCGACTATTGAAGCGGTTGTGGTTGACGGGTAAGGATCCAGTGAGAAGAAAACTTATAATGAGAATGATGAGAAAAAACTATAACCACATATTTGAGATGCGTCGACTTGAATTAGATGCATCTCCATTCATTTAGATGCATCCCAATAAGTTTCAAAAGTAATTTTTAAGTGAAAACGATGCAATGAGTACTTGCAACAAATTTGGCCCGCAGAGGACGAAAAATACATAGGATTTTCCTAACTTGCTAAAATGCATCTAATATATGTATATGCATCTAATTTTTTGTTAGAAAATATGTTAGGGTGCATCTAAAAGATTAGAGATGCATCTAATTCAAGTTGATGCATCTCTAATATGTGGTTATAATTATCTCTCATCCTTCTCATTTTAAAAGTTCTTCTCATTCTGTGGTTGACATGTATCAACAAAATGACGAAATTAAACTCCATCACCTTCGAACTGAAGTACTACTCAATTAATTTGATTTAACGTGTATTATATTTGATTTGAATGAATGGAACATGTGCTGAAAACAAAGATCCGTCGACATGCCCCATGTGTTACTATGTTTATAATTTAAACAAATAAAATATGTGTTCTCACTAGAAAAAACTAAAAAGGATTCTATTGTAAAATAAAGTATATATACTTTTATAAAACTCTTTTCGTATGTTCTCGTTATATGTATATACCTAAGACGCGATTACTATATTTTTAGGTCATCGTTAAACCTTGCGACTTTCCTGTACACTTAATATCGTCAAAATTTTATCTTTACGGTGAGTTCATAGCTCCCACTTTACTTGTTTTAAACTACTTTGGGGGTGAGAATGCATGCTCATTTTACTTATATATTTTACTCGTTATTACAACACTTTACTTGGTTGCTGAAACACATTACTCGCTTTATTTAAATATATTTCTTGTTTTATTTGGACACAAGTACCTTAAACTATTATACCTGCATAACTGAATGTACCAGATACATAACCGAATGAACCTGCCATACTACCATATATATACATGACCGAATGAACTGGTCACATAACCGAATGAACTGGTAACATGACCGAATGAACTGGTCACATAACCGAATGAACCGGTCGAACAAAATTTAAATCTTGTGTTCCGCACTGATTTTACATATTTAATCCTTTGAACTCACCAACCTTTTGTGTTGACACTTTTAGCATGTCTATTCTAAGGTTTCGTAAGGCATATCATTGTCTTGGAGCATTTGAGTCGCATGGCTTGTTTTGAAGACGGGGATGCATTATATACATCATTCGATAATATTTTTGAAAAACATTTATGTAATCATATACTTTGGGACCTCTTATTATAACTCTAATATTATTTATCGAATGGTAAATGTCTCATTTAGAGTTCGTTTTCTATAACTTGTATTTTGTGCTATGAAGTAACACCCCAGTGACACTATCTTCCGCTGCAATATTTTAAGGGTGTTACAGTGGCTATAATAACAAATCTCACACGGCCGATGACTCTTAAGAGAATAACGGATATAATGTATACATGTATTGTCACACACCGTCAAAGGCGGAAACACGAGATGTAACTGAGAAAGGCACATTGCATAATATCATAGATTCATACCTTATAATTATTTCAACCATGGCTTACAACCTTTACAAAATGATCCTTGTTTCAAATATGAAAGAAAACATTTCTCTTTTGAAAATCTTATTGTCTTGAAAACGTAGTGGCAAAAGTGTCAAGTTGTCTGACTCCAATAAACGTGCCCTCAAATACCTAATGATCAACCTGAAAATGGTACAGAAAACGCCAACATAGTGAATAATGAACTGCAGGAAAATAGTGAACATGAATACCAATTACAAGCACTTTAGTAAAAACAGTAATAATGTCGCGCCAACTGAACCTATAGTGTTTCTCATACATATAACCAATACCGTGTGGGAAGCTACCCCGATAGATCTATCATCTTGTGGGCCCTCAACAGAGAGTTAACAGTTGCACCAACTGAACCTATTAACCTATTAACATGTGGGCTCTCAGAAGAGAGTTAACAGTTGTGCAGTCATGAACTCACAACACAAAACATTTCATAGCATGTAATCGTATCATCACACATATATGTCCAAAAGCATGTAAAACAGTAGATCACAGCATAAAACGTTTGAAAAGCATTGAGTACCATTTCCACCCCAAGGAAAACATGTAAAAGAAAATGAAAAAAAGTAGAAGTTAGCGGTAAAGCTGATTGTCTTATTACTCTAAGTTGGTGATGAAATTGGTTGTGGTGAGGGAAAGTGACGTGACGCTGAATTGACGATGGTAAAGTTGGTTTTGATGACTCCGTATTACCACCAATGGCAGACCTAGGGCCAAAAGTAATCAGGTTCATTTTTTGATAAGTACCGAAAATCATAACCCAAAACTTAAAAACCATATTCATTTTACAAAAATTGATTTAGTTGACATAATTTTACACTATGTAAGAAAATTTTATGGGGTTCTCGTGCATGGACGGACCCACATTGGTGCCGGGTTTGGCGCGCGCTACACCCTCTTTCAGGTCACGAAGTGTAATTTTTTTTCGAAAACTGTCATTTCTTGAGATGTGTAACCCTCGATTAAAAAAATTTTGCTATTTTTTTATGGTGCAAAGAGAAAACATATGTCGAAACAAAATGTTACTGAAATAATAGAGATAGAAACATATATTAAAATATCAACATCTGATTAATGATTCGTGATTAAATGCAATGAAACTGACACTAACGCTGTGTTCTTAAAAAAAAGGTGGAAAAAAGATAAAGTAAAGGAAGAAAGAAGAAGTAAAGTGACTATCACCGCAAAAGTGGGGTGAAAGTTTTATAACTAAAAAAACACCACTTTCACTCACTTTCACTTACTTTACTTTCTAAGAAAAACTGGAGAACACAACTTTTATCACTTTTACTTTCTTTCCTCTCTTTTACTAAACTTGAGAACACAGTGTAAATGTTGATAACTTGAATGACTTTCTTCTTGCAACAATATCGGTGAAAATTGATAAAAGATGTTTTTCGACACTGAAATTGTTATAGAAAAATCTCCACAATTGAATGGGTGAAAGTTATACGAATGATGCTTTAGTTTGCAACATAGAAAAAGGAACTATTTGCGAAGGTTACAAATGAAGAAGTGATGAAGCGCTTTTAATGCTCGAAACGTCGAAGAGGTCAATATAAGAGGCAAGGTACTTTATTGAGTAGTTTTTGATTTTTACAAATGACATAATGTTGAATTTTTTTGGGTACTTATGAATAAAAAATTTGTGCAACACTCTGTCTTGAAAATTTTGAGTCTGTCCCTGTTCCCGTGCACCTTCGAGAACCCCTCGGTCCGCCCAGAATTATCACTAGCAGCATAAACGAAAAAAAAGCGCGTCTTTTTGGATACTCAATTATAAATCTACCATAAAATATGAAAATTATAGCCAAAAAATAATGGATTTAAGTTTTATGAGAGATTCGCATGTGAATTAAGATGCGTTTGGTTGAAGGGTGTAGGCTTAAGATTTAGGGATGATGGAGAAATATAATGTTTGGTTTGTGTACATAAGCTACGAAACAATAACTCAACCCCAAATATGAGGGGATATACAAACCCCGAATGTGGATCTAGGATTAGATTATAATTCCGACAATTCCACCTTTTGGTCCCACCACTTTGGTCATTTGATCCCACATTTTTCTTCCTTTATTAATGTTTTATTTATTTATTTTTTATTTTTATTTCTGTTTTTTTTTCTCTCATTTTGTATTGCTTCTTTAAATCTTAAAAAATGCTTTTTTTATTTACCGCAAGAAGAAGTCAAATTTATACTTTTCTTTTCACATTGTATTTTATAATTATATTAAATCAAACTCCTGATCGAAATCAAAATTCAAATCCAAATCAAAATCTTAATCCTAAACCCATCTATAAACCCATCTATAGCAAGTCTCTTATAGTAAACTAAAATTTTAAACCAAACTAATTCATCTTCAAGTATCGTATATGCATATGACTTATAACTACTCTTTTCGTCCTAAAATAAGCGTTCACATTGAAAATGAACAAAATTTTCGGAGATCTCAACACTTACTCTCCATCAATTATCATATACTTAGTAAAAAAATTTCTCATTACTTGAATGCAAAATAGATACTTATTTTTAACATCTCCTAAAAATGTTTGACATTTATTTTATGACTGAATGAGCCGATATCTGTACTATATATAAAGTAAAATCCCATATTCTTGAAAGTGAAAAATTAATAAACTATATATGGGAACCATAAATTTTTATTATTATTTTCGGTTATAACCTATGGGTATGGATCCAGTGAGAAGAAAACTTAAAATGAGAAGAATGAGAAATAACTATAATCACACATTTGAGATGTATCGACTTGAACTAGATGCATATTTATTCATTTAGATGCATCCCAATTAGTTTCGAAAGTGATTTTGAAGTGAACACGATGAAGAGTAGTACTAGCAACAAATTTGACTAGCAGGAGACGAAAAATACATAGTATTCGCCTAACTTGATGAAATGCATCTAATATATGCATATGCATATAATTTTTTGCTAGAAAATGTATTAGGGTGCATCTAAAAGATTATGGATGCATTTAAATCAAGTCGTTGCATCTCTAATGTGTAGTTATAGTTATTTCTCATCCTTCTCATTTTAAAATTTCTTCTCATTTGATCGTAAGTCTATAACCTATAACTCATATTATTTTCATTCACTTTAAATCGTGTTTAATATTCAAATTACTAAACTTGTATTATTTTTCGTTTTTAACCTGTAATATATATTTTTTTATCACTATAACTATCTGCTATAAAATTTCATTGCTATGCANAACCCCGTAATGTGGATTCAGGATTCAGATTATAATTTCCGACCAACATTCCACACATTTTGGTCCTCCCACTCACCACACTCTTGGTGCACTCTCTGACTCCAGCAGATTTGTTTCTTCCTTTATTAATTTTTTATTTATTTATTTTTTTATTTTTAGTTCTATTTTTTTTCTCTCATTTTGTATTGCTTCTTTAAATCTTAAAAATTGCTTTTTTTATTTACTGCAAGAAGAAGTCAAATTTATACTTTTCTTTTCACATTTTATTTTATACTTATATTAAATCAAACTCCTAATCGAAATCAAAATTCAAATCCAAATCAAAATCTTAATCCTAAACCCATCTATAAACCCATCTATAGCAAGTCTTTTATAGTAAACTAAAATTTTAAACCAAACTAATTCATCTTCAAGTATCGTATATGCATATGACTTATAACTACTCTTTTCGTCCTAAAATAAGCGTTCACATTGAAAATGAACAAAATTTTCGGAGATCTCAACATTTATTCTCTCCATCAATTATCATATACTTAGTAAAAAAATTTCTCATTACTTGAATGCAAAATAGACACTTATTTTTAACATCTCCTAAAAATGTTTGACATTTATTTTATGACTGAATGAGCCGATATATGTACTATATATAAAGTAAAATCCTATATTCTTGAAAGTGAAAAATTAATAAACTATATATGGGAACCATAAATTTTTATTATTATTTTCGGTTATAACCTATAACCCATATTATTTTCATTCACTTTAAATCGTGTTTAATATTCAAATTACTAAACTTGTATTATTTTTCGTTTTCAACCCGTAATATATATTTTTTTATCACTATAACTATCTGCTATAAAATCTCATTGCTATGCATGGATACTTGTCTAGTATCGGTAAAAGGTAAAGTAATTTAAGTAAATGAAATTACAAACGAAATTGAAATTGAATATTTGTCATCAACAACCGACGCCAAGTGACATTCGAAGATACCTTTTATTCTAATGGCATCTGATAATTAATTTGTGAGATTGTGATACTTACACGTTAACCTTTTGATAAAAAAAAAATAAAGTCCAACAAACCGTGTGTGAACACAAATCAAATCGCCAGCTCATCACTTCACTTCCAAAAAAATTACAGCGCAATGATCACGTGCTCTTATCCATTTAACCCTTCAGTTTATTTCTACAAACCCGTGTACAAAAAGTGTGCCAGGCTGGCACCCCAATACTATAAATAGTTTGACTTCCTTCATTCAGACACAAAAACATCCGAAACCAAAGTCCCAAACACAAGTTAAGGTTACTACTTTCTCTCTTTAGAAAGAAAAAAAACATGCAAAGGATGATTAGAAGACCAAAAGAAGAAACAAGTGCACCTATGAGGAGGTTGACTAGTGAAGAAGAAGCTACAATTATGGTTAATGTTTTGAAGAATGTAATAAGTGGAAATGATTCTTCTTCGACAAGTTTAAGTATGTTGTTACCGACACAGTTATCAGTTCCCGTGACAGCAACTACTGTTTTTCCAGTTGCTGTCACTGGAACTGATAACTGTGCGGTTTGTAAGATAAATGGGTGTCTTGGGTGCAAACTTTTTTCTGATGATATGAATTTGAATTATAATGGTGGAGTTGGTGGGCCCATCAAGAAAAAGAAGAAGAATTATAGAGGAGTACGACAAAGGCCGTGGGGGAAATGGGCTGCTGAGATTCGGGACCCGAGAAAAGCTGCTAGAGTGTGGTTAGGGACTTTTGAAACCGCTGAAGCTGCAGCTCGAGCTTATGATAAAGCGGCTATTGAGTTTAGAGGACCTAGAGCTAAGCTAAATTTCGCATTTTCTGATTATACAACTTCGACATTGCCCGAAAATAGTCAACCTGTGGTAGTGGCGCCAACGAATAGTCGACGGAGTACTAATACGAAGGTGAATACGAAAGTGGTCAAGGAGACGAAACCGATAGTGGAAAATGATTTTTTGGAAACAATTGGGGAAGGTGATATACAAGAATGGATGATGATGATGATGGATTTTAAATTTAATGATGATTCTTCTGATTCTACTTTTAGTGGAAATGTTCATAGTGTTTGATTGATTATAAAAAATAATTTGGTCAAAATCGATACTTTATGTTAGAAATATTAGTTTTTCTTGTTAGTTGTAGGTAACAATCAATTGAGTAATACGGATGTAATTTCTTCGGTTTTATTTATGAAGATTGAAATTAAGCCAAAGTTTTGTAAAATCTTGGATATTTATGTATAGCATTAATTCGTGTAAATTCTGATCTAAGAGTTGTTCAAATCAAGTTTTTAAAACTTTGGGCGTTTCAAGATAAAATTTGTTTGGTGGTTGAATCCATACGGGGTTTATATTTTCGTGTTCTTTGATCGAATTTTAGAACTTATGCTTATTCTAGCTGGTATCCCTGGAATGCCAAAGAAGAAGGTACGATCCATATGAAATACCACCAAAGAAACAACGCCGACCACCGGAAACGAAAAGACATCGGATTGGTTCATAGTTTTTCACTAAAGATAGTTAGATCTATTAGCATTACTAATTTAATATATTTATTGAACCTTCAAGTTGAGGATGTTCTGATTCGAAATGTTTATTGTGTATATTGTTCAGAATTCAGATAGTGAATTCACTATTTCACTTTAGGACAATTAAACATGTTTTTAACGAGCATATGTTAGGTAAGAGTGATGAGGGGTGAATCTATGAATACCACACATATGCACGTGTTTTTCCATGATTTAAGTTTATTAAATGGTATAAAATGATATGATAAGAAATGTTGTAACGATACAATTCGGCATTGAAATTACTCATTGATAATAGAGTGATTATTTATAACATGTTTTCCTAGAGCATAAATTGCACGGGATTGCTAGTACAATATTGGCCAACTTGGCACAAACAGTTTGTTCATAAGTTTAGCTAATTATATCATGTGGTTCATATATATATGAAACATGCGTTTCTATTAAAGCAAACGTAGTGCAACTAGAAGTAGTCCACTAAAACTCAAATGTAAATATCCATAAATGCCAATTTAGTAGGCCATTGGGGCCTCAATTTTCAATCATCTTTATAACTATTTCTTTTGATTATTATTTTGTTTTACATCAAAGCTACCTATGATCTGAAATAGCCACTTAGATTAAAATTATTAAAGTTAGATTTTTGTTCCTTTTTCAATCTTATCATAAGAAATCAAGTACTAGTATGATGTTAGACAAAATATTCGTCAATCTAAAATTCACGATTTCATATCGAGATATCAACTTTACTTGAGAAATATGATCGTAACTCATACGAGTAAATACCATAACAATGAAATCATAAACGGCTACTATTTAAGTGAGAAAAATAAAACTAGTAGTCGACTAGCACTTACACTTAGATGTGAAAACACGACAGAGTATATTATAAGAAAACCAAATGTTCTGCATACTTCTTTCGTCACAAAATAAATATTTACATTCCGCCTTCGATTTCTATCAATATAATGATTGATTTAAGCTTAAGGGTGCGTTTGGTTTGTTATAAGGAATCACTATCGGTAATGGTATGATTATAGGGTGGAATGAAAATAAAGATTTCATTGTTGATATTATTGTTTGGTTTGTTAATATGGTATAGGTGATTGATTTCAAAAAATGGGACCATTTATTATTTTATATGGTTATTAATAAATAAAGTAGAGGGACCCGCAAGAATCCCTAAAAAACCCATCTCTACCCACTTCAATGGATCTATCACTATGCAATGATAGTTTGATTGTGATAGTAGTAAAACAAACATCTTTAATGCCTATCAAAGTATTATTTGATTCCGATTTTCACATACCAAACACACCCTAAATAACATTTCACTGATATGGAGACCTGAAATGCATGACTAATGACTAAAAGCATGTCTAATCTATATATTATCTAACACATGCTTTTCTCAATTTCTTTTTTTCAAACATTCACTCTTGATCTCGTTATGTGTTCAAATCTTGTTATATTAGACATACTTTTAGACATATTTGTTAGGAATGAGAATCATTTGTCAATATTTATATATATTGTTTAAGTTGTATACATTTGAAAAGCTACTACATTTAAGCTGAAAAAAAAAATAATAATAAAATAAAAAAGTCTCTAACATACTATTAGTAAAAAGATTATGTTTAATTATAAACAATCTTTTAAAAGGTTTGATAAACATGCGTCTTTTATTATTATACAATTGCACTCCGTACTTGCATTTTCTTACTTTACTGTACTTACTTTTGCAAGATTCACATTTCACTGTATCGTAAATAATCAATAATTTTAGTTTGATATAAAAGTGTGGAAAACATGGTCGTTAATTGGTATAGTAATTTTCACATCTTTATTATGACGCAAAGTTGATAGAATTATCAAAATTTCTTATAAAAAAGAGAATAATCATTGGTATCAATATATGACTGTTTTCGAAAAAAACAAGAATATATATATCTGCTTTGATCCTTAAAGAATACAATATCTTTGAATTGTCATCATTTTTCACGTGTGGAAACTGTATTCACACATGTGTTTAATTTAAGTTATCATGTCTACTTCATAGGTGACGGTTGATGACAGGTCGGCAGTAGAATCATGCGACTGTTGCCAAAAGAAGTAATTGGTGGGATCCTACAGGATTACTTTAGAGGTTACCTTTATTTGGGTAAGGAAAATGATTGGGAGACCTAATATATGTGCCTAAATTTAGGCCTAAATATATGTGCCATAATTTTGATGGTTTGTGAAAAAGTGGGTCCTTTAGCTGTAACCATCAAGATGATGCCACATAAGTTTAGGGACAACTTTAGACCTCCCAATCACAACTCATCTTTGGGTAATGCGCGTCTTATAGTTTTTTTTATCTTGTGGCTTAAGGCACAGGATAACAAGGCAAAAAATAAAAATGAAAAAACCATTCGAGAACTCACAAAAAAGAATTTAAAGAATCATAAAAAAAATGTATTTTTATGGGTCTACGAGTCCTTTTTGTGTTCTTTTTGCACAAGAGAGAAAAACTCTATTTTTATTGCATTTCCTTTCTCTGTTTAACAAAAAAAAAAATTAAATAAAATGGGACTTCAGGATAAAAATTAAAGAACGAGAAAGAATGCTGACAAATACACAATATTGCAAGTCGTACCAAAACGTGACAACTTCCTATGCAAGTCGTACCAATATCAAACACTGTCAAGTGTCAACATCTTTAATTATTGGGCATATGATTATGAACTTTTTCCTAATTTGAATATAGTTTGGAGTTGTGACAACATGTAAGGCTTTCCCAAGTAAATAATCTGTATATTTGGGTGTGTTTGGCCTTTACGCTACTTATTTTGCTTAAGAATAAAATTTTTTTAGAGTACGAGTTTATGTTTGGCTGACATAGCTTAAAAAAACTAAAGTCTGTCAATTTATTTATTTTTCATAAATTGAACTGTTTAAAAAGGTAATACTGGAAATTTGTAGGAGTTACAATGCGGCCTTCGAAACCCATGGGTCCAGTAGAGAAAGAAGGCCGCGTTCGGATGCGTCACAAGAATGGAACCTAAGTACCTCAAGATACATCACGATATGTTTCTTACTGATTACTCCATATTATCGATGATTGGTCTTATAAAATCCTCAAAAACTGTCATGAATTGTTTAACTAAAGAAACTGAATTACGAATTTTCTTTTTGCATTATTACAAATCTCAAAGTAAATAAGAATCTCTGTTGTTTTGTTTTGTATATGTTGGGCCACTCCTAAGCCTAACATATTTTGAAAGCCCAAATAACCAAAAGTTTGGTTCCAGTTCGGATATTGTCAAAAACCAAACAGAACAAAATCAAGTGATTTCCTACTGTCCAACACACCTTATTTTACCGCCCTTATCTCGAGAGAAGACATGTAATCCACCTTGTATAATATTACAAGCTCAAAGCACTAGTATTGTTAGCTTTATATATATGCATATAATAGTAACATTGAAGACATTCGAAACTACAAATGTGTAAGGCCAGTAGGCCACCATCCAGCCACACTTCCGTGCACAAGAATAAAACACGTATATAGCAAATTTGAATGCATTTAAATGAGTCTTCCACAACTAGAAGATGCAAATCATGGAGTTTAACAAACTAGTTATGAAAGATCAATTATAATTTCAAGGTGCATATTTTCTGTTTTGAGATGAGCTTATGTAACCTTATCATCGTAATAAACTTATACAAGACTATAAGTCCACGAATAAGTCGATTTCGAAATAGTAAAATAAGACGAAACTAAATATGCTCACAGGCTCACAAGTTAACAAATAAGATTCAACAAAAAAAACCCTAAGATNATAAAACTGTGTAAATCTTTTATATTTATATAGTTACAATAGTCATACACATACATGTTTTTACTCAAATTTTCATTATGTATTAATACAATTTAATATTTTGTATATACTTTTGTTGGACGAAGTTTCTGACTTTGTTTAACTAAAATGGCGTTGACGTTGATGTTTTTAAAGTTAACTATTAATATCATGTTTTATAAGTTATGCATGTTTAGTAGCACATAATTGTAGAATTTGGGCAAAGAAGGTTTTATGAGTAGTGATAACAATGTGATTTTTTTTTAGAACGTCACCACACTTGAAATCCGACCCCTGAGTTAAACCATCCAAACGGGCAGGACCCAGGACCATAACCATAACCACTAGGAGAGACCCGCGAAAGGAAACCCCTAGAACTCACGACTTTGCACTAAAAGGAAAATTTGGATTTTTTTTATCACTTGTGAGACTCAAACTCGGGTAAAACCCCTCTCTAAGCTCCAGAAGAAATTCAGATGATCAACTGAGTTAAGACAGTTAAGCATTTAACTTAAAAAGACATGTATTTAAAAGCTCAAGTAACCATTAAAACAAGTCGGCAGCAAAGCATGGTTACAAACAATCCTCAATAAAAACAGTATTCAAGAAAATCAAAAACAATTTTAATTACACTATTTGGTTTTTAAACCACTAGTCAAAAACACAATACGTTATATCAGTTCATTTCCCCCCAATTTCAACCCGCTTCATTTCACTAACCCGGGTCCCTTCTCCGGCCACACACACAAACAAACACGACTAAATGCTACCGTTAAACCCTAACCCAATCTTCACAAACCCCCACCTACCACCACGCGCCACCTTCCCCCGCCCACGCGCCACCTCAGACAACCTCCTCCCCCCCTTCAACTTCTCCGCCGCATCCGTCTCATCATCCTCCACCGGTAAAGACTTCTCGGCGCCGGTTGAGAAGAAACGCAGCTTGAACTTGAACCTAGGGTATGATGTTAATGGTGTGAAGGTTAATGCTAAAGAGAGATGGTCACGTGACCGTGAGAGTTACTTGACTGATGATGATGATCCTTTGCCGTTGCCGATGACGTATCCTGATACGAAGCCGGTTTCGCCCGAAGTTATCGATAAGCGGTTGCAATGTGATCCAGTTATTGAGGTTTGTGTATTGGAAATTTTTATTTGACTGAAATAAGTACTTTCTAATTTTAGAAAGTAATAGGTAAGTGTTTTTTATAAGTAATCCTAAACAATGTGGAAATTTACCTATGTTATTCTGTCTGTTAGAAAGTAATTATATTAGCGCTACAGTAAGTCGTGTTTAATTATCGTTGTTTGTTCAGATGTGCTAACCAACTGTGTCGTTGTCGTTCAAAGAAACAGATAAGATGTTCATTGTAGTTCCGATTTCTGCAAGAAAGAATGAGAGCAATTTATTTAAACTAAAGTAGTTGCTTAACATATCTGAACCAGTAGTTAGAAATGAGCCAGCCGTATAAATTTTGTAACTAAGATACGACCAGCACTTTCTATTCCTGATTTCTTTTGAACGATTTTATAAATTTAATAAGTGCAGTGAATCTTAATATGTTTATAAGTAACCTTGTGGTATTAGATTTCCTAGCGTTCTTGAAGTTCATAGTTAATCATTTTTAATTTAGAAGAATTAAAACCTGGTTACTATATGTGTGGAAATCAACAGTTATCGTTTTGTGTAAAAATGTATTTTTCGTAAACCAACATTTGTGTAGTGTTGAAGCTGCTAGCACGGATCTGGTTTGTGTTTATAATAAGAGAATAAATTCATTTGTGTCGATTTGACTAGCACTTGCTGGTAAACAAAAAGATTGTGTGAATTTTTTGCTTGGTGCTGAATTTGTAATACTACTTTCTTTTAATAGGATTGTAAGGAAGTGGTTTATGAATGGACTGGAATATGCCGAAGTTGTCAAGGATCAGGATACGCCAGTTATTACAACAAAAGGGGAAAGGAAGTCACCTGCAAATGCATTCCATGCCAAGGAATAGGTATAATGTTGCTGATGCTTTATAGTAATTTTTTTCTTCAGTGTTGTTCTATGATGAAAAGTTATGCTCGTGTGAAATTAGTATTGCTTTCCTTTCATAGTACAAGCAGTCGATCTTGACACTGCTTAAAAATAGGGCTGCAAAACTGATGAGTTAAAGTAGAGGTCTTAAATCTTCAAAATATTCAGTCTTTCTATCCGGTAAACTAGCCACCTTATTGCTTGTGGAATTCATTTACTGGATACCTATATTTTGTTCTCGAAATTGAGATTATGAAAGAGCAAGCATCTGGCAAGTTTGTTGTTTTCAACGTACATATGTTTTCTAAGGAAGCTGGTTATGGATATTGGCAGAACATGATAACTTGGAGTGTGTAGTAGATTATGTATTCCAGTAACAACGTAGTTTAACTTTTTCTCTCCATAAACTAGAGTATATTGGTATTTCCCATTGCATGTGGCGTTAGACAGTTGCTTGCTGCTTGAAAATGTAATATTTTACCATAGATCTGATCAGGTGTTCATATTGTGGTAAAAGGATTTGAACCTCTGGATCAGATACTGAAAATTGTTGGCTTACTGCTATGGTAGGTGTGCGGCATTTAGTACGGTTTGTATGCCCTGCCAAATTTGCTTCGAAGCAAACAAAGATGAACATCTGTATGCTATTCAAGCTAGCATTCTGCGTCACTCATGGCATAAACGCATAATAGTACTATAGTAGTAAGATTCTTGAGTAACCGATTACAAGCAAAACCGTTTTAACTATGATTGCGTAAGCTGTAGTTGCTTTTAGTCATACGAGCATAGATTTAGAACTTAGATGACGAAAGAAAAGTTAGGTCTTATCCCACCCTTAAGATTGCTTGCTTGCTTGCTTAAAAGTATGTCATATGCGGTTTGATATGGTCATTTTCTAATTACTAAAATTGACAATGTGTCTTGCTCACTTAGTGCTGTAATATTTATGTTGTGAACATCTAGAAGCTGCTCCAACATGTGTTCTGCCTAAGTGGTTGTCACAGGGATTAAAACTCTAGGTCTAAGAACTTTTTTGAGGGAAGGCAAATATCCACATGCCTAATGCCACATTATATGAGTATATCTCAACTGAGACTTGAACCAACAATCACTTGGTTGATAGCAACTCACTTACCGCTAGCCCCTAGGCCAAAGGCCCTTTGGTATCAATTACAAACCTCGTCTCCCTGACAGTTTTGTGAGTTGTATTTGTGTTTCATTCAGCTGGTAATTCTTGATGAATTTTATATGTTTGTCGCTTTTTTTTATAAGAAAATATGCAGTAGTACGGAGTAACAAATCCTCCTTGCCTATTCTATTCGCGAATGAGAAGACTTGCATATTAAATCTTAGTTTATTTAAAATGTTTAAATGTGGATTTCATCTTCCGTTCTTCCCTTCAACAGGTTATGTCCAAAAGATCACAGCACGCAAGGATATTGAAGTAATGGTGGACATCGAAAATGGAAAACCACCTTAACTCACAAAACTGTACATGATTATTGTTGTATTCGGGTTTTGATGAGCTTACTGCTTCGCGATTCATCTACGGCGTGTTGTAATTTTTGAGTAACCAAGTGTTATGTAAAGCTTGTATAAGAAAAGACGGGGATACTTTGAGATAGTGAAGTAAACCAGTCATAGAAGATGCTGATATAGAATCAAGCCATGTATTTGTTTTGAAGTGCAAATTATAAAGATTAATTTATAGGATTTTAATCTTGTTGTATGCTGTTTGTTAGAGGTGCAGTTATGTGTCTTGCTAGTCAAGAAAGATTTGTCATTTGTTACGTACATATTCCTATTTAGAACTAAAAAGTGTGTCAGTTAATAACATCTTTGATATTTCCGTATTTATTTAAATGCGCAAAAACTAGTCCATAGATCAGGGAGGCCGGAGGGTGTGGAACACCTCTTGCTTATCAGCTTTCCTTCCCTTGCCGTTGCCAGAAAAGCAAATTCCCTTTCATCCTCTCAATTTTTCTCTAAAAATGAGATGCTCCCGATACATATACATGGACACAGTACATACACGAAACATTAGTTATCAATAAAAGGTTGCTTTTTGGTCATGTTGCCGCTCGTTGTGCAGCTAGGCAAAAGAAAAGAGCGGCAAAAGGAAAGGCGGGGCGGTGCTGGGAGCCATTGTCCCTGCCAAAGTTACAAAAGAGCTTGCCTTGCCGTGGATTTTTGCCAAAGTTTACACGTTTAGTTATATAGCGATTTAACATAACTTCAAGCATGTGGCTTAACCGCTTAACTGTAAGACTTTCCGTATTATACATGATAATTATTTTACAAGTTTACATATTAACTATACATATTACTAACTACTCCATACAATACAGATTACTGTCGCATACTGATTTCATATATCCAGTAGTACCCCTGGGCCCTGGCTTATGACACTGACATAAGCCTTGTTGCAATGAGTTCACTTGATGAGATGAGACATGTAAACTGCAAGAAGAAAGACTCGCCATTTATGATAATTAAACTAGGATATCATGACAAAGATAAACTTGAAAATTACATGATAAAGGTAATATGATGATTAAACTAGGTACCGCCATCCTTCAGGACATGACAATGTCTGTAGTAAATAGAAAAAAACAAACATCACTAACTGTTCTGTTTTAGCCATAATAATACCAAACCACTGCCTACCACTAGAACAACCAACGATCTATCCATGAATGCATCAACCATTCTTAATATTCCTAGAAAAACATATATACGATCATAACATCAAATATGAAAAGGCCGTATCTGATTCTTGAAAAAGAACCAGCTAGATTATAACACCATCAGATCGAAATAATGACAGCTTCACCAGTAATCCCCACACGAACATTTCCCCTCTTTGAAATGATGAAATCTTTTATTGTCTCTAACAATCAGTTCCCGACCCACAATCCTCGACATAATCTTAATAGCATTGTGACAGTCACCACACACACGAAGATTCTTTATGATCCTTAGAGGTGTCCTAGCTGGAGTAGATATCAGTCCATATGCAATTGCCAAACGTTCACTGTGATAAAGCAAAGCCTGCTCCTTAGCTTCTTGATCAATATCATGAAGAACATATCTAGTATCAGGAACATAACTTTGTTCCTTATTTGCAGCCCTTATCTTTTCTTCATCTTTGTAAAGTGTCGGGTTCCTAAACTCACCAACCCTGTTCTTACCCTCGAGCATACT
>LBNU01031904.1:130326-201165 GCA_014162995.1 Artemisia annua
GATCTCTCCGTCCATAACCCAGTTTCTACTAAACCTGCCGCATTAGAAAAGAAATGCGGCTGAGCTTACAAAGCCCAGTGAACAGATATAACAACGAAGTAATAATGAAACAGAAAATGAATACTGAATAAGGTATAAAGGAAAATAACAGCAATGAAATCAAAGGTAAGTGTGAAATAGTAGTAAAAGGTAAGGTAAAGGTTAGTCATCAACCACGAGCCCAGAAACAGATATAATAATGCCTTCATAAATGCCTTCATCATAATCATAATCATAGTCATAATGAGGGGAGACCTCAAAATATCAGATGTAAATAGAGGGGTGACCTCAATGGGTTGTGAAGGACGTGTATTGCACACACAGCCACATTCACCAGATAACAGATAACAGATAACAGAAACAGATCTAGGATGCATCCATACGCCCCCACAGAAATCAGATTGGCCATAGTAAATCATATCATAAAGTGCGCATATCATATAACAGAAAAGGGGACGTGGCAGAACATCACTCCACTGCCCTAGAGTCATGCCAGAGGTGCATCTCTGACACGGACATGGAACCCCCATGCCTAGTGAAATAAATTTGGCTCGGGTGTCAAACTAGAATAGGTCAAACAGAATAGGTCAACAGAATGTCATAAATGACACAGATCATAAGTCATCATAATCAGATCATATCAGAAATCCATATCATAGGTCATATCAAAAGGTCCAAATAAGAAGGTTCAAATCAGAAGGTTTAGATGGCAAAGGTTCATGTCAAGGTTTACAAATGACAAGGTTCATATTCAGAGCTCAAATCAAAGGTTCAGTATCAAAGGTCAATGTTCCAAGCTCCAAAGTCCCATAGTTAATGTTTTAAAGGGTCATAATGAGAGTTTAAAACAAACGTTCATTTTAGCAGGTTCCCATCACTTGTTTAAAAAAAATTCGTAGTACAACCCCATTCAAAAAGGTTTATAGCAAAGGTTTATTTAACAAGGATCTTCCAAAGGATAAAATTTATAAAAGTGATCTTTAATAAAGGTGTTCTTTAAAAGTGGTCTTTATGAATTTATAGGAAGTCCCATGTAGAAATGGCCTTAAGTCATATTAAAGTGTCTTTATAAATAATTTCTCCTTTAAAAGGTTCTATATCACATTTAAGAAAAGAACTTTTACCTCCCGTTATATTATCCCAAAAGAACATTCCAAGTGTCACAAGGGTCTCACCTTCCGTTACAATATCCCAAAGAGTACCCAAAGTCTCACAAAGGTTCAAAGGTTAAGGTCACAAAAGGGTATCGAACGGATCATAAGAGTTCAAACGGAATCAAAATATGATAGCAAATCGCAGACAAAGTCGAGAGAGAGGAGGTGTGCACTCTTACTGAAAGAGTACGGAATATCTGTACCTTATTCCAAAGCAAATCAGACCAAAGCAAGAACCATAGAAAAACAGAGGGTCACTCCTTCTTCACACCTAAAGGAGTAGAAGACAGAATTACTGATAGGTTCTTATAATCCAGATTACTGATTTTAGTTGTCTTTCCATTTTAGGTAACTTTCCATATTTAGCAGGTTTCTATATTTAGTAACTTTCCATAAAATAGCAGGTTTCCAAAAATAGAAAGTATCAATCTTTTAATTGTATTAAATTGTAAAATACATAATTTATGGGGTTAGGGTTTATTTTAGCTTATTATGATAGTATAGGGTTTAATATGTCAACTATCCATAATTTAGGGTTTATAATGCAAATATAATAAAGTTAAAGGTTAATTATGAAAATATAACAAGTTCTCATTTAATTACACAATTTATCCACGAGTTAACATAAATTACCATTTAAACCCTCAAGTTAACCAAATTTACAATTTAAACCCTTAACATGCATTAATTACAATTTAAATCCTTATAAATATATAATTTACAAATAATTCCATAAGAATTCCATATTAGCATATAAAACCATCATATTACAGAATTTACACATTTTACCCTTGACTTTAAGCTTATAACAGAATTACTTCACAATTTACCATATTTACACTTTTAGTCCTTATATTTAATTAATTACATTTAATATCCTTTAATTATACATTTTGCACATAAAATCCAATTAATTATCAAATATAGATTATTAGCCCTCCCATAACTTTAAAATACAGTAAAAACCACAAAAATATCATATTTACAGAATTAGTCCCTCTATTCAATATTTATTTAAAACAGTATACTAAATAATTAATAATTACAATTTAAGCCCTTTTATTTATGAAAAACGTTCAAAAAGCCCATGAACTATTTTTACATGATTTTCCATCAGTTTATAAGTCTCCCAAAAGAGCCCCATAAGTTTAAGAATTTTCAAAACAACCCTTAACATTTTTAAAAATCCATTCGGTGCCAAATAATTCCACAAACCCTAAACCTATTTTTCCCCAAATCATTTAGCAATTATTACATCATCATGAGACATTAATTAACCTGTATAAATACTAAAAATTCAAACCCTAGCTCGTTACATGCATTTTCTCNCACACACCAAGATATACCATTAAGACACAACTCACATAAAGCCCTTTTGTATCTTAAATAGGTTCATAAAATGATACTCGTATGTAATATATACTAACCGTTGTGATCTTTCCGGTTAGCATAACTAGTGTTAATGTTTTCAAACTCGTTAGTTTTATGACCTAATGATTATACGATCATATCACTTTAGTTTTACTTTGTATTAAGGTAAATCCATATTTATATATTATGCTGGCGAGTTTGCGATCTATAACATTCTCTAGTTCGATCTCTAAATCGTGAGGGCTTGATAAAACATATTAATTGCACACGATTTCTTGAAATCATGTACCACGATATGCACATGAATAACTGAAAGTAATCTCTAGTCCTCTATAGATGACCATGCAATACATAATCACGATAGATATCGCATATCTCAATTTTGGAAAGACACGAAAACTCGCACCACATTTATGCCTAAATTCTATGTAATTGAGGCTTACAACTAGTGCGTCATCAAGTTATAAACTTTTTCATATCGTAAATCTATTTCTAGTGTAGATAAACATATTCATAAAGCTTTTTATATCATAAAACACAGACAACATTTTAAAAAATAGATGTATATATATAAAAGAAATTAAAAAAAATAGTGTAGACCTATTTAAGATGTTAGACCTTTTCATTCCATCTAGGATTCAAATGGTTGCTCATTATGATTCATAAATTTATGGACCATCTTCAAAAGATTTTAGACCTATCTATAAACTATAACTAGAAAGGTACCCGCGCAATGTGGTGGCGGGTACCCGGTAACTATTTTTGTAGTGAGCAAATGTTTTTCATTTTAAATCTTCCTTATTTAGCATGTGTCAAATACTTTATAACGTAGTATATATATGTGTTTCAAAAGTAGAACGTTTAAATTATTAATAGTGTAAATAGTTAACACTTTTATTTTTCAAAATTAGCATTAAAATTGGTGGTTATAAGTATAATGAGTTTTTCTTATAAACAATTCTATTAAAATATATCATTATTGGAGGGGTTGCTATATGGTCTAAAAGAGACTTAAATTTTAAATTAATTTTCTAATTTTTCTTTAATATTAATGTTTTTTTATCTTAAAATCTTAAGATTTTCTCTTATTGAAAGTTCCAAATGCTTTATAATGTAGTATAGATAATGAATGCTCTTATACCACAAGTTTGACGACAAATAGTACGTACACTAGTCGATGTTATGACTCTACTTTAATTTGGTTTAAACATAATGTTTTCATTCGGTATATATTTGGATCAAAAGTGTAGATTGACAGAGACACTTCAATCCGTGTACCATAATGGTACCCATCAACCCGTGAAATACCTCCACCCAATACCATGCTGCGGAACGGATTCGAACTCACATTCTTTATTGGATCAAGACATCATATGACTGGGCTCAAGCTTTTAAGGTAGCTGGTGGCCAACTGTGCTAGGCAGCTGGTTTATATACTTGTGTTATGTAGGAACTCAATAAGTAGAAATGATGGTTTTGCCACATATAGTAATGTATGCGTAGCCTCCAAGATGTTTTCGTAGTCCCCAAGAAGACTTTGTGCCCAAGGTTTTATATCCCAACTAGCTTAGAGACCCGTTGACACCGGGTAATTTTTTAAAGAAATAAAGAAATGAGATGATAAGAAAATTGATAACGTAAGCATGTTTCATTTAACATATGAAATGAAGAATGTGACAATGCGTCCATTATGCGATAAGTAATTGCTTTTCTTACAAATAAAGTAACAAACGTCCAAGCTTGAGGGTCTCCAAAACAGATTCTCTTGAGTAGCAAAAGATGTGTGTGAGCGTCTATCGATTCGAAACCCAATGTCCATGGCATGCACACCTAATTGTCCGTATATGATGTGAGTAAATGCATGTTGTTACTGATAATATACTACAATTGAGAATATGAGAAAGATAAAGAGATGTGTGTATTTTACATACCTTTTTTAGTTTTAATCATAGTCCTTCAAGCACCTCTCTATACATAACATTTATTGTAGTTTTGGAGACATTACCATCACGATCACAAACGACAACCTTTAAACCTTGTTTTCTTTTTACTCTTGATACAGCAACGTACAGTTGTCCATGTGTGAAAACAGGACACAGCAAGTACAAAACAACTTTAGAAAGTGGTTGACCTTTTTGTTTATTGTCATGGCAAACGAAACTGAGATAGGATATTGTTTCCTCACAATCTTTAGAGGCAAACGCTTATCTGATGGAGTAATCCTCAACCGTGGTATAATCACTTTTTTTTCCCAAAGTTGGTATCGTTAATGATCTGCGCCTGAATAGAGTTTCTTATTAACTTAAGTAATTGCAATCTTGTCCCATTACATAAACCGTTGGCTTGGTCTATATTTCTTAACAACATAATGGGTACTCCCACTTTTAAAGCAAGCCTATGGTTTGGAACACCTGAGAACTTCAATCTATTGATAAATTCAGGTGAGAAAACAGACTGATCTATGACGACACCACGTTCACTTTTATCCACGTTGTCGCAACTTAAGTAGACCATTTCTTCTCTTGGAAATTTGTCCAACAGATGATCATTTATAGTGTCGAAGATTTCATTTGTGGGAGCAAGAATCGCCTTTTCTTGGAAGTACGCCAGATCATGTATGTTATCCAAAAAGTTTGGATAAGTAAAGTCAAGAATAGATGCTATCGGGTCATCGGCACCATCTATTAGAATTTCTTCCAGCACATCTATCTCAAACTCTCCTTCGTTTGGTCCTCCAAGCTTACCGTCTCCCATATTCAGTATCCATTCTGCAAATTCTCTTATTTCGCTAACATTTTCAAGGCGTGATCTCACAGTAAGCCTCATGTTCGCGGTTAACTTTAGAACTTTGAAGTAATCCCACAAATATGATTGCTTCAAAGAAGCACCAAAAATGTCTTGTCAAGATCCTTTTGGAATGACGGGAAGAACCTGCCTAAAATCACTGACAAACACCATGGTCATGTTTCCAAAAGGCTGATCACACTCGTCATACCGGCTCTTACGAAGCAAGTCTCTTAAGGACACCTACAGTAACGGGGAGTTTGAAATGAATTATTCATCAGGAGTTACAATTTGTCAATGATACGATAAAATTTTTGTTTTGTAGCTATTAAAATAATAACTACTTCATATAACTCTTTACACATAATTTTAGCCTAAGTAAGCTCACTGACTCCATTCTTCCTATCAATAAAAGCATAATTTATTTTTGAGTAATTTCAATGTATTCGTTAGTCGACTTTGCATACAGTAAGCTCATGAATTGTTTTAACACCAACAATAACGTCTATTTCTCTTATTAAAAAGTTAGTTCATTATCTTTCTTTTCGATTTCATAAATATTACGTCATGATCATCACTGGATTTGTTTTAGTTACATCCCCCACAAAATGAACCACAGTTGGATGCCATATCTTCTTTTCTAAAAGGTCTCCTATATGAAACCCGTGAATTACAAAAGCAAACACCATATTATATAGGGAAAACATAACATATTATTGGTAATTGAACATATTACACTTTATCTTTATCAGTAAAAAGCTCAACTCCAACTTTTAACTGAAATTACACCATAAAAAGCTCACATGAAGAAAGTAAATTAAATGTTCAAGTAACAAATGCCTTCAAAAGAACCTTCAACCATTATGGACAATGGCATAAACAACTCAACAAACTCATGCCTTTTCCATGAATATGAAAATGTAATGATGTTAACCACTTGAGTAGTTGATGTTAATCCCATGAACACCTAAATATTAAAATAAAAAAGAAAAAGAAAGAAAGGTCACACTAAAATGAAGGTGTTGTTTGTTACTGGGGCTCACTTCGATGTAAAATGATAATTACAAAACTTAAGGTGGAACAGTTACATTTGTGTAAAGTTAAAAAAGAATTATATCTCAAATGACATATAAAACTAATAAAATCCATTTCAAAAGTGTCGTAGTGGCCATATTTAAACATAACCTTTGTAATACAAAATTACCTTGGAACACATTAATTTGACTATTATGAAAGTTGACCATATATCCTATGAACAAACAGATGTAGATCTTTCACACTATTCAAAAGCTATAACGAATATGCTCCTGGGTAATAATATTGAAGCTTTTTTGCCTAAGCATTGATGGGAAATCATGAATGCATATTTGGTAAAAACATGTATAAGAAGAAGGTAGACGATCAGATTTCTCATCGGATTTAATTATGGATTACCTTGAAGATAAACCGCAAAACCCTTCTACTGGTAAATACTTCACTGACGTCCAAAAGAAGAGGAAACTTTCCTTGCTCAAATCTCATTCTCCAACAATGTGCTATTAAAAATTCATGTTAGACTAAAAAGAAAAAAAAAAACATTAATAGTATCAGTTTTACGACGTATGACTTAATAACACTTTTTCGATCAAGGAGTTTAGCCCAACCCAAACAGCATCAAAATTTTATATTTAAATAACTACTTAATGTACCAAATATATCAAAATGGATGGTTAATGGCAGTTATAATTGCATAGCAAAATCAAAGATATAAAGAATATGCACGTACGTTCCATCACCGGCGTACCTGGCGATAGGTCTCTTTATAGCCTTTATATTCGTATGTGCCTTCGAATAGATTTGTGTTTGAAACTACAGTTCTGCAGCAGTCGCAAACACTCCTGAAAAGACCCAAATATCCCTTTGAGACATAAGTTTTGAGCAGCCCCAAACACCCCTTAAAAAGCATACCCAAAAATCCCTATAAACCTGCAATTTTGCAGCCTTGTGTATGACTTAACAACCATTAAACTACAGTTTTTAAGCAAATATAAACACCCTTGGACGACCCTATCTCCCTTTTAAAACTGTTGTTTGAAATCAGCCTTAACCGTTTTAAACCATTTTGACCTGTCCGTTTTGCCAACTCTAAGTTTCACTAACCCTTATCACTCAGTTAATACATCATTGTAGATAATAAGACTTATCAGTAGGTTTCCAATATAAACTTTGTTACACACTTACAATATTGTAATTAGATAATTCCAAAACAAAACGGGTCAAAACACTATTAATTACTCAAATAATTTGAGATTAAACAAAATGTGTTACTTTTCATTTTTTATGGCCTAATCAACACATGTATTCAAACACTATCCTATGACCATCACAATCAACAAACATGTATTCAAATTTTATCATATGGAAATTATCATATAATAAATATTTTCATCAAAATCACACTTAAAATGCAATGCTAAGTTTCCTAAGTAAGGATATAAATTTTCTTTTCAACACTGAATCAAAACATACTTACATTGATGAATCATCAGGTATTTACTGAATTGCAGACCCATTACACCAAATAACACTAAATGAAAATGTTGAAACCGTAATGTTTGACAAACGAATTTTAAGATGTGAGATTACATACCAACACCCTTGTGTTTTTAACCTTGAACTTTTCCACCAGTTGTAACATTATCGCTCTCTGGTCCATTTCGTGGATTTCTTGCAGCAACGATATTACTACTTTTGCAGGGCCTGCAATTCATACCAAGTGTCAAGTGTCATTATCCATACCAGATGATTACTTATGTTTCATCAATTAATAGTTTTAATATAATAAATCAAAAACTTTATTTCCATATATGTAAGAATGAATACCAAATGCATCAATTTCCTTTACCTCAAATGAAAAACCATAGTTATCACACATCCCTGCAAGAATGTAAAATATGATATGGCATCACTTTCCCTGCTAAAGAAGGAATATTTCAATATCTAAAAATAATATAAAATAGATGAATAAGTTATTACATTATTATTACAGTCTTGCAGTGGCTCAGCAAAATGTTTGAAGAAAGCACTTGGACGACATTCTTTTAGACTGCACTTGAGAGATATAACATAAGTTTTGATGTATCAATTACAAATCCTCTTCCTTTGTAATTGTTAAGATACAAAAGTAGCTTTAGAATATCATTACCTTATATTGGATATCAAGAACACTAAATACATTAAGACATACATATGCGCATCCTTCCATCCCTCGATCTTTCTTAGGCACTTACAAATAAACTGAGAACAAAAAAAGCAGTTTGAGAGCGACTTGGTTTAATATGCATTTCATCAAACATCTGGTTAAATGTCAATTCAATCACGAGGGTGACCCAAATTTAATTGAGTGTGTGATGACCATCTTTTACAAAGCAAAATTAATCAAAGAAACAAAATAGAATTGATTAATAAAAAACAAAAACATCAAAATAGATGTCATGCTTACCAATTCTCTTGTGTGGATAACATATAAATCACCATAGACCGACTTGTTAGGGATGTTGAAACTGTTTGAATCGAAGATATGGACCCAATCGAAAGTGTTTTGTGATGTTTTTGAATCCGGAAGGTTTTTGAATCGTATACAGGAAGTTTAAATCAAAGAGATATCGTATAGCAGCCTTTTCAATTCATACACATTCTGCTTCAAGGTATCTCACAATTCATATGGGGAGCGTACAGGAAGGTTTCTTTGATTAACATTGAAAATTATGAATGCTATTTAATCCTTTAGAAAAATAACTCATATGGGGGAGCGTGCATTGAGAAAGTCAGAAAACCGATTGAAAATTATGAATACTAATGCAATGAGAAAGCTAAGAATGAACATCCACGTTTATAGCTGAACTCATTTTTTCATGTACTTGTCTTGTCTGTCTAAATTGCAAGAAAACAAAACTAAGAACTCTTACCAACGTGCCAAATTCCCTTCTTCGGGTCATAAATATAATGACTTGTACTACATTTTGAGTTTAGACATCTTCAAAGCAACAACTCTTAACCAACTAAATTGCCCCAAATCATAGTCAAACAAACACTAAAACACTCGAGTTGTAGTTTTGTTTAAAGATCTAAAGCGTACTGTGATTAGCAAGCATTTTGACATTTTTAGTCACCCATGGAAATTAATTAAAAAACCACAACAATCTAAAGCATAACAATCGTTGGAAGAACTCGCCCGAGTTCTGGAAACAAAAGGTGAGCAAATTACCTGATGTTTGGGAGCAACGCCACCTATCATAAACATACCCAAGAGTAGTTGTGACCTACACAAGGCACGTTCACATTTCTGATAAAATACATCATCAGTTTTCGTTCAGCGTATGTTTGAGTGTGTTCATTTAGCATTCGGCGTGTTCGTTCAGCAACCCGTGTTATTACTTTTCTTGCAACTTCCATCAGCAACATACATCATCAAGTTACTTTTGAATGCATAAACTACTACAACAAAGAAATTTTAATGCATTAGAGCATTATTTATCGAGTTAAGACAAAGGTCTGCAAATTAGTTCATGTCGCTAAATCAAATTAGAATGTATAAGTTATAAACAAATTACCTCATTTCACATAAGCAATGTGGAGAATCCTTATATGCATCAGAATATGGAGAAACTGATTACCAACTTGCTTCAGTTTTTCCTTTTAAAACCAACAAACGCAGGTTCAGAAACTTACACATAACGCCTATTGATCAGCATGAGAGCTTTTCCCACATGTTTCATCTTCATAGGGGTACCGTAGTAGTTTCCTGCAACAACTCTTGAAAAAGAATACATGCTAAAAAAATGTGTTTCAGAAATCTTCGTAGTTTGTTTCAGAAAATTAATTATACATAAACAAAAAAAGTGTGTTCCTTTACGTTGTTGTTTACTATCTAATACTACACGTTAGTGAAATACCTCTCACACATTTCATCGAACACCTTTCACGCACTCCCCAAATCATAGAATTTGCTATAAAATATCACTACAATAACAATGAGAAACTCAAGTTAGCAACATGTATAAAAATAGATTTAAAAAAACAAATGACAAACGTAAATCCACATAACACATGAATTCCATTCGATTTATAATGATCCGCATATGACAATTCTCAAATCAACAACAAAAAGGCAGTTTCATAAAAACTCCCAAAAACTTCTGACCTATTACATATAAAACTTGCTACAAAAAAATAAAAAGCATATTAACCTGCATATCAAATTGAAAAAAATATTAGAATAATCGAATTACACATATCAAAATTAAACTGCACAAAATTAAATTGAAAAAAGTAATACACCTGTTACATATAAAACCTGCTACAAACAAACAAAAACATATTGTAATTCAATCAGAAATGTTGTATTATGCGATTTGAATATAAACCCTAAAAAAGAAGACTGTGAAGATGATGAATCAACTAACATCCGACAAAAAAAATAGATCAAAAAAATCAAATTCATTACCTGTTTTAATTTGATGAACCAAAAAATCAAATTGTGGAAGGATTTGAGAAGCATCAATGGAAAACCGATTAAGAATCAAATTGTTGAATAACAAACGTAGGGAGCAAGAATCGGATCAAATGAAACGCAAAAAATTAAGAGGAGCGTGTGAGATTTGACAGGTTTTACTACTTTACAAAATTAAGAAGGAGCGTTTTGAGTAGGGGTGTTTAATTGGTAGAAACAGAATTAAAACTTCCCATATAAACCAATTTGACTCCTGCATAAAATTTGTGCATTGTGTGTGTTGTACATAGGGACTATAAGGAATGCCACATCAGAATATTAATTGGATTTTTAATGCAGGGTGCTTAAAGGACTTGTAAAAAAGCTTATTTTATTATATAGTATAGATTTACTAATTTAGGACACGAAGCATGTCAAACTAATGCTAATGCCATGGGTTACCAGATTAATTACTCTAACCCACCAACTCATGACTATTTTTATTTAGGGATTTGCTAACGAGACTTAAAATAATTATTAAATGGTTCGAATAGAGAGGTTACGTTATCGACATATTCATTTTCACAAATAATATATCTCATTGCGTACGCCAAAATTGAAAATGCACCTTAATAAACCCACCATATCATGTCAAATCAACACTCCAAATTTTCTTTATTTTGTTAACCACATCATTCCTATTCATAAGTCTTTTAAAACTTAACACAATATATTCTACATAAATCAAAGGGATTTAGTTGCTTAAGGTTAAGCAACTATTAAAACGTATTCTTGGGGAGCTAAAGATTGTTACATATCATTTCTTTTTATGCTACATATTCAGAAAATAAAACACACCATAATTATATATGTACTTACTATATATATCGCCTTAACATTCATAACCTTGTCTTAAAACTTTTGGCGTAGGGTTTACAAGTAACCTTAAACCCTACAACAATGGCTTCTCTAATCGCTATTCGCAGAGCTACGTTCAAAGTAACTTCTTTACACTCTTCTCATTCCATTTTCAGTCGCAACGCCAATATCAAAACTCTTTCAAACCCTAATCAGAGTCATAATGATCAACAACAGTATCATGCTACTCATTCGCTTCAAAAACATAATTCTAGTGATACCCAAAGTAAAGGGTTAAAGAAGACTCAAGGTTTCAGCACGATTACATTGCATAATAAAACCGAGTACTTTTATAATGGAAATTATTCACATGATCAAAGTGATAAAATATCAAAAGAGTTGCAGAATTTATTGGAGAAAATGAAGGTCTTAGGGTATGTTCCTAATGTCGACGAGAAGAAGCAGCGTATTTTGACAAGTCATAGTGAGCGATTAGCAGTTGTTTATGGGATTATAAATACTAAGAAAAAGACTCCTATTAGTGTATTCAAGAATTTGCGGGTATGTGCAGATTGTCATGATGCTATGAAGTTTATTTCTGAGATTACTGAGAGGAAGATTACTGTTACGGATTCTTATAAGGTTCATCATTTTCAGAACGGCGAATGTTCTTGTGACGATTTTTGATAAAAATATCTCCAGGATAATTTATAAAATGTCCGTACGTCTTTTGTTTAGTTTTTTTGTTACTTGGGCACTGCATGTTTGATTTAAGGTTTTAGTTGATTGTACTTGACGGTTGGTTTGAGTGATGAAAAGTTGTCTTGATGATTTAAATATCATTTTTTTTCAGGTAGTACTATCTTGTTTTTGAAAGCACAAGCATGCTGTTAATCTTTGCTTTCAAAAACAACAAAATCCCTTTTAAATATTATATAGTTTATACGATATGGAACCAAAATTTACAGTGAAGGAAAAGCCTCGGCTTCAAATAGGGTAAAATGTGGGCTTTGATGAGCAACTTGAAGCAGTTCTTCATCGTTGTATGAATCCTGGTAAGTCTCCAAGTTTACATGTGAATTCATGTAAGCCGAAAGACAAAGATCTTTCCTCCATTGTTCTATGCACGGGAATCCAACATTATCTCCAAACTTATCACAGTACTGCAACATCACACACTAAGTCAGCATTTTGCTTTAGACTAGGTAACGGGTCAAAATGGGCTGGGACGGATCAACCCACAAACGCAATACTGTTAATGTTTGAATTATGATATTAATGTATTATCAAAACAATATCAATACATTTACACTCTAAATTTTATAATAAAAAAGGATTTAGTATTTCACCCCATTTGTCCTATTTGACTCGCTCCCTTTTAGTTCATTTTTTACCCGTTTTAGATAATACACGACGCAAAGTGACAGTGAGAATTCTGTTACCTCAAAATCGGCTATCTCATGAGTATAATGTTTGGGAATGCCAGTGGCTTCCCTAGATTGATAAAAATCTTGAACGGATTTCATCATCTCATCTCGTGATGGCAAACTTCTTTTGCCGGACAACAACTGAGCTATCCATATTGCTTGTGATTGAATGAATGGATACGCTATAATCTACATTAATCAAAACCCTCCAAAATAAGTTAAGGTGACAATCTTAATAGTTTATTACTTAGTTCTTATCAAGAAACAATATGTGATATAACTTTTAGTTACCTTACTTGGAATGCCTATAAAGGAGAGAGATGGTGCAAGGTTTGGAGGAAAAGTATGCTCATATAATGGTCCCACTCTGTCATCATCAATTGCTACTATTCCTTTGGTGTCAAGATATGGGAATGAATATGAATACCTGCATGCATATATCATATACAGTGTATACATGAAGCTTGTGTAACAATAAAGTGAAATTCAGAAATTACGGTAACTTTTTTGTTTTTAACTTTTACCCTGTGCAGTATATGATCGTGTCTGCTGTGAGCCATGAACCGTCAACAAACACAACACCTCCATCCTCGTGCAAGCTTTCTATCTGTAACATGTTAAAACGACATTAAACTTGTGAAAATTTAGTAAGTTGTTTTCAGGAAATTAATATATCATACTGTCGGATGAAGATGTAGATTGTCATGTTTGGAGATCACTTTCGATAGACCCTCTGAAACAGGAAGCGACTTGGAACTAAGATGGATCTCTTTAGCTACGTTCAGTAGCTCCATCGATATATCCTGCCCACTAAGTGAGGTCCCCACCACAACCACCACCTACAAGTATCCGAGTTCTTTAGACTACGCATACTCAAAACACATAAATACACTAGGTTAGTACTTTTAAGAAAAGGTTGGTTACCTGGTTGCGAAATGGATCTGGAACTCTATAAAGGTGGCTATGCATTTGCTCGAACTTGAATATTATTAATTTGTGCTTAGTATATTTGTGTTTATTTAAAGCACATTAGTATATTTGCGGATACTCAAAGCACATTGCTCGAACTTGAATATTATTAATTTGTGTTTTGCGGATGATCTATTTTTGCTTGCTCATGGTGATGTGAATTGAGCTCTTGTTATTATGGAAGCTTTGGATGAGTTCAAGATGGTCTCCGAGCTAGCTCCTAGCCTTCCTAAGAGTAATGTCTTGAATCATACTAAGCTTGCTATTCTTAATGTTCTTCCCTTTGAAGAAGGTACGCTTCCCATTAACTACCTTGGAGTTCCTTTAGTTTCTACTCGTTTGGTTTATCGTGATTGTAAGGAGCGAGCTTGCCGAAAAGGTACAAAACAGGATTGGTGATTGCAAGAACTAGTTTCTTTCGTTTGCGGGTAGATTGCAACTTGTGCAATCAGTTTTGTCATCCATGCATGTTTATGGGTCATCGGTTTTTATATTGCCATCCCGTATTATTATGGATCTTCAAACCATAATCAGAACCCGATGAGCGAGTGGAGCTTGAATTGCACCATATACGATGCCAAATGTACCTTCGGATTTTGGGGAGTAGGGATTATTGTGGTGTAGTTATGATTGTGGATATTTTTGGTTATGGATAGTTGTATGGTATTTGAGTGACTTTTGTTTTTGAATCATTTTAGCAACTTTGTTAGTTATTGAATAATGTTATAGTGATTTTGTTATTGAATAGGTGTTTTAGCGAATTGGTATGTTTGTTTTGGGTAATTACAGGTTTTAGGTTTTAGGTTTTGGGTTTTGGTATATTTTTTCCGGAAATATTATGAAAAATGTGTGGTTTGCAGCAATATGCTGCAAAAATGTGCACGTACAATTGGTGATGACATGTCCTCGCCAATAACCTTAATCATATTCTAATGTTAAACGATTGGCGAGGACGTGTTCTCGCCAAAAGTCCGGTTGACCCGACTAGTTTATACTGCTAAATGGATTTATTTTTAAATAAAATTAATTAATTGTATGTTATTATTGTAAAACACTGAATCTTTTTTCAATAAAAGCTAAGCCTTAAATAATTAATCCATTCGTCTTCAGATAGAAGTTACTTGTGATTTGTGAACTCAGTCTGACACTTGATTCGACTTGAACCAAGTTGATGTTGCAGACTAGTATTTGTTAAGTATTTATTAGTTTGGTTTTCAAACATCTGACAGTTTGGCCGAGTGGTCTAAGGCGCCAGATTTAGGCTCTGGTCCGAAAGGGCGTGGGTTCAAATCCCACAGCTGTCAAAAAAACTTTTGTTTTTTTTTTGGGTGTAAAAGGTGAATATATATTATTAAACTCAATGGCAATGTACATCAATGGAACAAGAGTAATAGAATTGCCTATACCACTAACCATACTAAATACAAACAGAAATACAATCTACTATCTCAGACAAACTAGGATACTTCTCAGACAGCATACAGCATCTTTATTAGACAACACAACAAACCAGAAACTGCAGGCAAATCAACTCCAATTTGCAGGCATAAAACAGTTTCAAATTCACCTTTAAAGCACCAATACCATCTAACTACATTTCCAACATTTTGGTTTTTGTTCCAACATTTTTCTCATACCACCAAAGATTTTGAATTCTATATAATGTTGCCAAAGGTTAGCATTATGAGTTCCTCACAAGAGGTCTCATAGGTCTCATAAGCTCACTAGTTACACATGTGGTGGCCTGGGAAATGGTCGAAAATGGTCACGTGGATATCCTCGTTAGGCCGCAGACGTTTGAGTCAAAGACCTACTTGTCCTCCTCGGGTTACCTGAAGAGGAAAACCTCATCCGTTTACCCGTATAATTTGGCCAAAATTAACCATGAACACGTTGGTTACCATCCACATATACGTATACGGTTTTAAGTTTCAAGAAACAAAATTCAAGTAATTTCAAAGAGGTCAACATTTAACCACACTTTATAATACACTCAACATTTAACCACAATCTCATATAACTAATTCTTCTGCTACGCTAAAAAATTCGTCACAATTTTCCCATCATTGTGCACCCTAAGCGTGTAAGAAAGTTCCACATCTGATCTTAATCATAAAATAGCCTAACATTTACTCATACTGAAAAAAATCTAACAACCAGTCTGAGTTATATTATGTCGGTATACTCAACAATTAGTTATCATAAAAGTTACTTGTGAACTCTCAGTTGATCTTGCAGAGAGTATCACAGAACTAGTTTTTATTAAAATGTTACTGTTAAGTATTTATTAGTTTAGGTATCATCAAGATGACAGTTTGGCCGAGTGGTCTAAGGCGCCAGATTTAGGCTCTGGTCCGAAAGGGCGTGGGTTCAAATCCCACAGCTGTCAAACGTTTTTGTTGTACATGCTTTTAATTGGTTTCTTATGTGAAATAAAATTGCCTTTTTCGAAAGAAAAAAAAGTACCGAGTTTGAGTTTGAGTTCAAACTATTTATTGTATATTTTATGCTATTTTGATGTTGTGGCTTATGATGTACATTGGCATTTTTTATGTTAAATCTTATGCTACTTTTTGTAAATTTTGTGTTGTATGTTGAATAGTACTAATGGCTTTGGTTATGATAAGGAAAGAAATTGTGTGACCAATTACTCCCTTGGAGTATGGGATTCATACATTAAAAACCATCCAAAGACACGTAAATTGAGAAACAAAAGCTTCCTCGCCGTGAAGAATTATGTGTTATCTTTGGAAAAGATCGAGCTCAAGGAAAGAGGGCTAGAGATGCTTCTGAGATGGAAAATGAGGCAATCGAAGAACAAGAACAAGAGTATAATGATTTTGATGAAGCGATTGATGCAAGTGTAAGTTGAAGAAGTTTCAAGGGTTCATAGCAAGAAGAAGAAACATATGAGACATGCCGATCCTTTTGTCAAGAGCTTCAACGATGCAGTTCTATTGTTTATTGAACGTCTCAAAGAATCACCGGCACAATTAAGTGAAGGTACAAAACTTGATGTTGAGCTAAAAATTAAAACATTCATGCTCACTCTCGAGCTTGAAACAAATGGAGGAATTGGCTCAAGTTGAAAGGTTTAAGGCAATTAGAAAGATGCAAACTAACCCAAATAGCGTTATCACCTTTTGGAATTTGAAGGAAAAAGAAAGGGTGGACTAGGTGAGGTTTGTCGGAATGAGTTCAACTATAACCGTATACGAGGGTGTGCGAGGTGTGCTACTGCATAGAGCCTCAACTTTTTTGGGACCTCAAAATGTATATCCGTTATATATAACCGGCCTCAAAATTCACGTTCAACAAAAAATTTAAATGTAAAATAGGTTATGATGTATATATTTGTAAATTTGATTCTAAATCATTAAATTACTATGTTTTTTTTAATGGTTGATATAATATTTTTTTTATCGTCATGGTTACTTATCATATAAATTCTCGAACAAGGCCTCCGTTAGTTTAGCTACAGCATTGAGTTCAACTAGCTCATATAAAGGTGTTTTAAGCAAGATGGTGTCTTTTGATGAAGAATCTTTTGTCCTATGTTGGAACAATCTTTTAGGATGTATTAGAAAAATATGTTAGTCCTAAGAATATATTTTGTAATGTGCAGTGTTGCGTATTAACGTATGTGCAATCGTTATTTGAAACGATATGTATATTGGTGAACCATGTGTCTAAAATATTAATAGCATTGTGTATTTATTTTCAAATTGTTTCTAAAATGTACCTATTATTTGTTTTTGAAAAACATTCCAAACAAGAAAATATAAAATGAAACAAGGAAGGGAGTTTTGTCATTTGTTTTAAAAGACATTCCAATTCCTTTGACATATTAGTTTGGAATTTTCGACTATCCAATTCTTTTATATTCCAATTTCTTCGGTTTAGCAAAATTAAAACATTCTGTTTTTGAATTGAGGGTGTTATGGAACTAATAGAATTGCCAATATAATTTTTGACGGATATTAAAATTTGTTTTTATTTTATATTTTTGTGGTTGTGAGAATCTGCAGATCGTGTATGTGGTGGTGATTATTGTAGTTAGATGCAAAAGGTTAATGACCGATAACCCAAAACAGCCCATAACCGGCTGCCACTCCATAATGTTGGTGGCATACATGATTCGCTCAATGATTGTGGTTGTGAGATGTCAAGGATTGAACCCTTGACCTTGTACTTGTAGTGGGGTTAGAAAGTTTGTACAATGCGAACAAAAATTTGTATTACTTAAATTTAATTTCGGAATTGTTATTTATGTTTGACTTTCAAAATAGTTGTTGAGTATACTGACATAAGATCAGATGAAAATCATGAAGGAAAAAAAAAAAAAAAAAAAAAGGAGAGAAGGGCAAAGATGATTTATAGGTAATTTAGATTAGATGTAGATATCCAAACATACATACCTTTGTAATAGATTCATTCAACCAAACATGAACAAATGTATGTAAATACACGTATATAACAAAATACTTAACCACTCATTGCACTTATAGATGTTGATGTAACATGATCAACCATAAATCTAGCCGATGTGTGGCCCCTTTACAACAAGTTGAGAAGAGTCAACGAATAACCTAACTCGATTTGAATTGAAATCCATCGTAACAAAACTGTCATGAGGAATCACCTGAATCGTAGCCCTCGGCATACCCTCCTTTATCTTCTTTTCTGCTTCCTCGGCTGTCATCCCCACGACTTCTGGCCAGCTAGTTTTGCTAGCTGCAATGTGATTTTGGCCAAAATATACCAATAAAAAATACTTACTATAGTTCAAAAGCACAATAAATATCTTGTGTATTTTTTATTGAATTAGAAACAAAAGACTAAATTAATCAACTCACTTGGGACTGTTTGTTGGACTTCGACGCAAGGGACGTTTTGCTGGTTCTCACTGGCCATCAAACTTATTTGGATACCACCTATGTCACACCTGAATATACCAAAGGAGAAACAAGAGATCAGATGTTTTTACAAGCTTTAACAATAGCACACTTCTTTATATATAGTAGAATGCCCAATAAGTATGAAAATAAAACATAATATATTTATGACAGGTGATAAACTCAAGGGGTGTCTAACATGAAAAATGATGGATACATGCCTTAACTTTTTTGTGAAAGTCTTCTTGCTGTTACCGTACGTTGTTGTCGACTAAATATGATATGCTTTTATAATTGATTAGAGCATATATCAAAATAAAATTAGGTATAATATGTACAAAAGTGGCCAGATATTAACAATATTCTTATATGAAACTTACAAATGTCACCCTATACTGGCCGGCAAATATGAACAAAACTCATATGGATACAACGAGGAAGAAACAAAGTAAAGGATGACACAAACCATCACAATATATATTACCAGAATAAAATGAAATTTGACATATGTAAGAACATAATTATTCATGAGAAATGATTAAGAAGGTTAAAAGCATCAGTAATTTTGTGTATAAATTTTTCACGTTGCATCGATAGGTACACTTTTATATTCAAATTATTTTTTTATTGTAATTTATTAATGAAATAAATGTTTTTTAAAATCTAATAAATAATTTCCTCCCTCATCATTTCTATCAAACCAAATCTAAATTCAAATCCACCAAACGGGACCCTTTAACTTGTACTATCATAAAATCTAATAAATAATTTTCTCTTTCCTCGTTTTTGATATTACATTTTCCGTGATAATAATTTCTGGATGGCGGGAGATTTGTTTTGCAATAAAAGGTGTGATAAACTTATTTACCAAAATTTGCCCACCAGATATTCTTTCATCTCTTTTCTTTTTAGTGCATTTTTTATATTCAAATTATTGTTTTATTATATTTTATTAATGAAATAAATGTATTTTTAAAATCTAATAAATAATTTTCTTGCTCCTCATTTCTATCAAACCAAATCTAGGGGCCCGTTTGGTTTGTTACTAGGAATGACAATGGGTATCGGATTTGGTATGGGGTAGAATGATAATGGATATGAAAAAATGTATTATTACGATTGTTTATGTGTGGATGACAAATATAGTATGAAAAAGGGGCGAATTGCACAAAAGTGTATCCAACTTAGCTTCAATTTCAATTTAAGGTACTCTACTTTTTTTTCTTTAATTTAGTGTACTAAACTTATTTTTGACTGCAATGTAAGACATATAACGGGTTTCCCAGTTATCCTATAATGAAAAAATTACATGTTTCATCCCTATGGTTTATCTCAAATAACACTCTTAGTCCCCATTTAATCTTAATTACGCGGGACATACATTTTAGTCAATTTTTATGTTCTCATACGTTTTGTCCATTTTTACGTTTTCAACAGTTTTTCACGTTTTCAATCGTTTTTTTACGCTTTCATCCGTTTTCTAAAGTTTCCGCCCGTCTTCTTAAGTTTTCGTCCGTTTTTTTATATTTTCGTTTGATTTTTTACATTTTTGTCTTTTTTTACATTTTTGTCCATCTTTTTACGTTTTCGTCTGTTTTTTTACGTTTTCGTCCATGTTTTAACGTTTCCGTCCGCTTATTTACATTTTTGTCAGTTTTTTTCTACGTTTTTGTCTATTTTTTACGTTTTCATCTGTTTTCTTATGTTGTCAATGGTTTTTTACGTTTTCGTCCGCTTTTTTACGTTTCATTCATTTTTTTTACGTTTTCGTCCGCTTTTTTACGTTTTCGTCCGTTTTTTTATGTTTTTTGTCTGTTTTTTTACGTTTCCGTCTTTTTTACGAAAATGTAAAAAAGCGGACGAAAACTTAAGAAGACAGGCGAAAACTTTAGAAAACGGATGAAAACGTAAAAGAACGATCGAAAACGTAAAAAAACGATCGAAAACGTAAAAAACTGATGAAAACGTAAAAAATTGGACAAAACGTATAAAAATGAACTAAAACGTATGTCCCGCGTAATTAAAATGAAATGGGGACTACGAGTGTTATCTATACTACATATAAAGCATGAATGACTCTCTCTCCAAAAAATTTAAGACTTACAAGAAATTAAGCATGGTTTACAACACTTTAGTGCACCCAATTTTCATAATTACAACAAAGTAAGCATATTGTACAACAAAATAAAGCGTGGTGTCATTTTAAGACCAAAATTCTATCAAACAAAATTAATGCTATTAAAAACACCCTTTCACCAAAAATTACAACCATTTAAGCACAATGTATAATAGCAGTAACGAATTTTCAGATTTACAACAAAATAAGCATAGTGTACAACAAAATAAGCATAATGTAATTTTTAGACTTACAACATTAATGCTATTAAAGTGGTAAATGTTATTAATGACTATAATGAATACTATTTACAAGAAAAGAAACATAGTGTACAACACTTTAATGCACATAATTTTCATAATTACAACAAAGTAAGCATATTGTACAACAAAATAAAGCGTGGTGTCATTTTAAGACCAAAATTCTATCAAACAAAGTTAATGCTATTAAAAACACCCTTTCACCAAAAATTACAACCATTTAAGCACAATGTATAATAGCAGTAACGAATTTTCAGATTTACAACAAAATAAGCATAGTGTACAACAAAATAAGCATAATGTAATTTTTAGACTTACAACAGTAATGCTATTAAAGTGGTAAATGTTATTAATGACTATAATGAATACTACTTACAAGAAAAGAAACATAGTGTACAACACTTTAATGCACATAATTTTCAGATGTACAAGACAAGAAGCATAGTGTACAACAAAACACTACATTAATGCGATTTAATGTAGTAAATATTTAACAGGTCAATAAATACAATTAATACAGTTATTAAAACATCTCTTACATAAAAAATACAAATTATCAATCATATTGTACAACCCAATTAAACACAATTCCTGCATTAAATTTCACTACTACAAATAATAAAGCACATTATACAAATATTCAAGCCCGAACAGGCAACGGGCCAAATAGGCTTGAGCCCGAACGGGCGCGGAACAAACGGGCTCGAGCCCGAACAGACACGGGCCAACGGACCCTTTAACTTGCCCTATCATAAAATCTGCAATTAATTAATGTGTTAAATGCAAGGATAAAAATGACATTTTACTAATGGAAACAAAGATGTATACAAATTGAGTCCTGGCATAGGCACTGAAGTTGATCTTGGTTCAAGTCGTCGTTGCTAACGAGGAAAGTTATTAATGTATATGATATATGCTTGGTTTATTCAAATATCAGGCAGGACTAGTCCAAATACAAGAACCATAAACAAGTTCTTTGAGAAACCCGAAAACCGAATAGCAAATTTATTGGTCAGGTTTTAAATTATGGGTTTTGTTAATATGTGTCCACTGGATGCATGTTTAGCTCTTTATATATAGAAGGTTCAAGTTAATTAATATCAAATTTCTATTTAATCAAGGTAATTTTAGAGTTTAATTATGGGTTTTAAATTTATTGGTCAAGTTTTAAATTATTGAGTTTACTAATATAGACTTAAGATCAAATGAGAAGAACTTTTAAAATTAGAAGGATGAGAAATAACTATAACTACATATTAGAGATGCATCAACTTGAATTAGATGCATCCCTAATATTTTAGATGCACCCTAATATATTTTCTAACTAAAAATTAGATGCATATACATATATTAGATGCATTTTAGCAAGTTAGGAAAATCCTATGTATTTTTCGTCCTCTGCGGGTCAAATTTGTTGCAAGTACTACTTTGCATCGTTTTCACTTCAACATTACTTTTGAAACTTATTGTGATGCATCTAAATGAATAGAGATGCATTTAATTCAAGTCTACGCATCTCAAATATGTGGTTATAGTTATTTCTCATCCTTCTCATTATAAGTTTTCTTCTCACCGGATCCTTACCCAATATAATGTTTATCTCTCTATATGGAAGGTTCAAGTTAATTAATATCAAACATCTATTTAATCAATGTAATTTAGAATTTAATTAATGTTCGTTGAATGTATTTTTTGATTAAAAAAAAAAGAATTATGTTCATTAATTACATCTTAAGGTGTACAATATATAAGAAAATGGAAGTTGTTAAAAGATGAATTCAGTTGATAAATTATGTACAATATATAATGTTAAATCTTATACAACTTCATGCATCAGGAAATGCAAATTATAAACATGTAATGCCTACAAAAATCACACTCACAACTTTACAAAGCTGGCATGAACAACAATCATATAACAAACAAGCAGAGTTCCACGTATACACATTTTTCAAGTGCTATCATCTTCACTTATACAGAATATCATCATCATCACCACCTATTATGTACACATCAAATCTAACGACGACTCTCGCACCCACCATGACCGGGACACTCTCCACTGCATACAAGGGAGCTTGAGTAAATTCACACAAGCGTTGTTTTGCCGTGAGTCATGACATCCCAAAAATAGCAAAAATACTAGTTGTCATTCCTAGTGGTGCTCGATCTCTTGCTATGAATACGTCTTGTTTCTTGCTAAAGGAGTTGGTTAGTTTCACACTCAACGGCTTTATCTTTCAGATGTATCCTTTTATATGAATTAACGAGGCTGAGAATGTGTTGTGCCTAGGTATTTATCCATCGAATCTTTCTTGTGCTCCGGATCAAGGCTGTGAATGTTAGCCACTATGTCACTATGTGGTTCATAAATCTCACTTTCTTAATTACGGCAACAATTTTTAAGGTTTATTCGCATAAAAGACCAATGTACTCTTTTTCTTCTAAACAAAGACCAACATACATTTTACAACCAAGTAATTTGAACACTTTTGTGTCCCAGTTAGGTCATTTTGTATTCGGTAGCATTTTTACATAATTTTTACAATTATGTACGTACATAATTTTTTTACATCGTATCGTTATTATGAAAATTGGTTTTTATGGGTATTTTGGTTACAAAATGACCCAAACAGGACACAAAACCATCTTATCACGACTCGCATGTCCAAAAAGGAGTACAATGACTAAAACGAGACGAATAAAAAACATACATTGGTAATTTATGCAAACAGCTCGATTACTATATTGAATATATACAGAAAGATAAGACACTGACCTATTTCGGACACCAAGAAGAGCTGAGTGAACCGCTCGTGCAGCAGCCGAAGCAGGAGCTATGGCTGCTCCAGGAGCTGCCTGAACAGCAGTAGACAAAGCCGACCCTACACCATCCCCACGTTGATACTTTTTCAAGGGTGTTTGGACCAACGCTGAAGCTGATTTTCCTAGACCATCAGTCATGGTTTCAAAAGCCTGTCATGTCCAAGCCTTTCTATAAAATTATGCAAATGACAACAATAATATAAAGTTCTGGATTGCATTTGTAATTTTGTTCTTGATTACCTGCTGTACACCTTGACGAGCATCTTTTGGCTGAGCGGATCTTACATTAGGGTTCAGTCTGGTTTGTATAGGCCTTGGTACAGACGGTGGACTGGTTGAAATTATGTCTTCTGCTTGGACGAGGATGGCGTGAGCCCCAGCTGCCAAATGTGCTCCAAGTCCGATAGCCTCAAGTGAGACACTCCTCAAAAAAGCAATTGTACCTAGTCAAAGATTATGATGTAATCAACACCAAAACAAATTTCTCGTCTAAAATAGAAAAGAAGGTTGAAAAGCGGTGACAGATATCATAAACTATGATTTACATTCTAAAGGAATTAAGCCATAGATAACTCGATGAGAGTATAACCCTCACATAGCTAGAGTTTATGCATGTGTGACTTCTGCAGATGTCACGCATGCTAAATTAAAGAGGGATTTTGTGCATAACTTAATTTATTCTGAAACTCGCTTATTCAATTGTTGAGACTCTTGTGGGTATCCAGTTCGTATCATTGGATTGGTGTTTTGGACTTGATTATCTAATTATTGTGACTTGAAGACCCAATGGCAGTTTGTAGAATTTAGATATACAAATTATGCCTCTGATTATTTTGGATCAAATAATCGGACTTGGGTTTAAACCAGCTCAACAAATCAGTAATTTCACCCATCAATTTTGGAAACTTTTGTGAAACTTTCACAAAAATAAATGACAATTTCAGTCATCTCATCCAGCAATTTCTTATAATGTATGAATATCAGTAGGGGTGTAAACGAGTCGAACTTTGGCAGGGCTCGACTCGACATTATTATGTCCGGCTCGAGCTTGGCTCGATAGCTTGACGAGCCTTCATAAGGAAAGCTCGAGCTCAGTTCAAGAAAGTTTTGACTTCGGCTCGAGCTCAGACTCGAAAAGCTCGATTTATATGTAATGATGTGTTTTTTAAACCAAATATAATTTAGATATTATCTGAATTCACCTCGAGCTCGATAAATTCATAAATAAATATTTTATCCTTGGTGAATTTACACATAAGTAATAAATATATACATAAAATATATAAAGATAAATATATATATATATATATATATATATTTTAAAAGCTCGAAAAGGTCGACAATAACTCGAGTCGAGCCTATATAAGCTCGAGCTCGACTCGTCAAACATTTTGATCTCATTTTTTGGGCTCAAGCTCGACTCGATAAAGCTCGGCTCGAAAGAGCTCGAGTCGAGTTCAAGTTATTCGACAGAAGCTCGACTCGTTCACACCCCTAATTATCACAACTCCAAAAAGCAAAAGAAGAACATACAAAAAGTTTTCCGCATCTCATTTCACTATAATAGTATAACTGCTATCAGATTATGATTATTTTATACCACATATGCTCTTCCAAAACACAAATTCAAAGATCCCCTTTTTTCTTACACCAGCGCATGGAGAACAATGTGTCATTTATCTGATGTGAGGGAACTGTGATGCGGACCCATTACATGGAAAATAGTGATAGATGGTTACAAAATATATGTATCCTACGTAAGTTGGTACTAGTCAAACATAGCTACTAGTAAAAGCAGACGAAAAACATAGTTGCTTCAATTAGTCAGATGCAAATTAAGAGGTGTAAAATGCTTTTATCCAACCTTTAGCGCAAACATATTAGATATCATGTGCTTCTCGTGATTAAGAAAAAGAAAGAACAGAGTTAGTTTTTATGCATTCATTACCTCTTTGCATACCCTTGACTATTCTGCGATCTTTCTTATAATTCTTCACAGGTAGAGAAACCAACTTTGCAGCACTAGTACCAACAGCGACCAATGATCGAATGGGAGTCAGGCCTTTTAACAATTTATGAATCTGCAAAATGCCAATTAGAATAATGGCATTCATCCAAAATGCAGGTGCACACACATATACGTATAAAGCTCTAATACCTGATTCTGAGAGATATCTTCCAACCACTCGCCAAAAATTGTCTCACATACACTGCTCCAGCCATAAACACCAACAGCCTGGACATTTTTCAGTTTTAGCTCTACCCCCTGAAAAAGAAACAATAATTTGTTAATCTGATAGTGGTTTATGTTCTCGCAATTCTTGCTATCGTTTGCATATAAATGTAGCGCATACAAGTGGCAAAAATGGTTAGACTACCCGTATAGGCGATAACCATCATGTTTTAGACAAGAAACGACATAATCAAACTACATACAGAGAGAATTCACAAGTATTACCTTCCATTGAAATAGATTAACAAGTTCCACAAATTTCCCATGACCTAATGCAACTAAGTCAACACGAGAAGGAATGTAGTCTACCAGAACATGAACAGGTGATATGCTAAACTTCTGAAACAAAGATATAGGCATGTCAGAGCACATAAACCATAAAACAAGACAAAAAGATAGAACTTTCACCAGTTATAACAGTATATATAGAATTAACTTGCCTGGAAATAGGGAAGTAATGCCTCCTCTAAGATGCTATGGTTTCCTACTTTAACAGCCTTCTTTTGTGGTGTATCCGATTCAGCCATATCCGAAGAATTATCAGAAGAGGAGCTTTTTCCTCCAAAAAAGCCTATCAGGAATTCAAGTTGGCTTTGATGAAGATGCAAACGCATAGGAAGCACAGCAATTTTTAGCCTGTAACACTCTACATTAGAAGACATGAAGAAAAAGAAGAAAAAGAAATAGAAATCTATATACCAATCTAAATCTTACCGATACTCCTCAAGAGGAGTTGAAGGATGTGGTCTAACTGATTCTAATTCTATCTTCAATGCTCCAGAAAAGGAATCCCTAGGACGATTTTTTGTTTGATAACAGCCAAGAACCTATCCAGAAAGAAATAAAATGAAATGGCAGCTATTAGAAACGGTCCTAAATGAATATGAATAATCAAGATTCTTTCTGGTGGCTGGGAAGCGGGAGTTACCTGTATCCAGGGTGCGTCCTTGCTGATATCATTAAGAGAGAAATCCTGAACCGAGACCGAAACCTTAGAAACAGATATCTCACCATCAGGATAAACATCACATCGTAGGCCCATCTTAGCAAGTGCAAACTCTAAACTAACATCTTTATTTCTTGTATATCGCCAGTCAGAACCAGCATGAAGTGTCCACCTTACATTAATATCTTTCAATACCAGACGACCCTTGACTTTTACATTATTCCCACTTTGTGGGACTGAAGTCTCACTTCCAACAAATTGTTGGTGACTGGTACCAATCCCCGAAACATGATCCTCAACAATCTTTAACAAAGAACCCCCATACCATCCACTCCCAATGTGAGCTTCTGCCTCCTTTACAGTTGCTGATTTGGAGCTGTGTGGTTGGTTGTTCAAAGATGATCCGGATAACGGGCGTGAAGATAAGAAATACCCGTCTATGAACTCTGGGAAGGCGGAAAACGAAGATGACGTTTCATTATCTTCCAACCCAAATACCGGAACCGCCACTTTAACAGATGACTTGTGTGGCACACGTTCATGGTCTCGATCCAAGTCAAATGCTCCTTCAGATATTTCATCCATTAAATTTACTGTATAAGTTTCTGCCTCTGAATCTGAGCTTGTAGAATAGTTACTTGAGCTTCTGCTTTTGTAACAACTCTCTTGTGCCAGCTGGATATTATCCCATCGGGTCTGCAAATGCACAACTGATTCTTCAACATCTGGGGCAATAATCTGCTGGATTTGAGCAGCAAGACGAGCGAGTCCAAAGGTGGAATCCTGACAAGTATGCAGTACAAGGTGAGACTCAGAACATTCTAGTTCCCATTCATGCCCGTTCTTACAATTAATTCTTAAAACTGCTTCAACATGTGTTTCTTCTGCAACTTTAACATAGCCACACTTCCGAAGATTTTGCTCACTGTAAGATCCAAATAGATTCTTGACCCCAGATTCTTCACAGAGCACTAAACCCACATCATGAAATTTGATTTCATAATCCATCTCGATACAATTTGCTGATTTAACATTTGAGAGTATAACACTAGATGCTGCTAAGAGGCCAGCAACACATTCTTCTCGTGAAGGATTTTCTTGAGCCACCAAATTACTCAAGTATGGTTCGTAACTCAAACCGATATCGATTAAGTTAAGAACAAAAGAAGACCCACCACTTTTATCATTCCTTAGATCTTCCTTCCCCAGAAAATCATCATCAACTTGGTTACTTTCAGTTGAAGCCTGACTGAAAAACGAAGTGATCGAATTAAACCAATCCAAACGACCACCTACTGCAACAATAGTAGCGCATCTAATATTTATAGATACTTGACTCATGAAACTGTCTGGGTCCCACATGTGTATGATGTCAGACCCCGGAAACCTAGATGACAGTATATTTGAACCTTCACCATTTCCACGTCCCCTGGTAGAGTTGTCACATCTAATAAGAATGAACTCTCTACTGGAATCTCCTGTCGTGGAACCCCACAGATCTCCCTCGCCATGGGACACCCAGAGAAAGTTGGCACCTGGACGCCCCCCTGTATTTGAGACAGTTAGCAGCTCAAAGTTGCAAACTTTCAACTTTAAATTACACCAAGAGCCGGGGAGTTCACTTTGGATCGAGCCTTTGATGTCGTCCACCGGTGCTAAGCCAATTGAAACCTCCACAAGATCACATTCCACAACGATTGATGATTGAGATGTCGAATGTTTTTCTGTAGTGGCAACTGAGTCGGATGCTACGCATGACAAACAATCGGTCACTTGATGTGAAAGATCCTGTATGGTTTGATAAAAAGAACTGTCGAGATTGATGGCAAGGGGAGATAAGCGAGCATGCATAAAAAATGAAGAGCTTGAAACTAATTCTCCTTGTGTCCGAGAATTAAGGTCGTCCATATCCTTAGTGGTGGTTACAAAAGCAAGCCCGTGACCTTTCCCTGTAGATTTATTCCTGCTAGTGGTACCATCAGAAGTAGCAAGAACCTTGGCTCTCGCTGTGATCCAAGAACCAGTAACAGCATTGTCTTGCCATAACATACTGAAAACTGAGGGATGGTCACTTTTATGAGATACGGTCAAAACCCTTTCAGCACAATACGTGAGTCCAGAAGCTGGTGACACAAAATAAACCGCGATATTCCCAACACTAAAATGCAAAGAGCGAGAAGGTGTCACACGGAACCTCTGACTCGATCGAACCTTCCCCTCTCTTGGAGCCAATGACAGATCAACAACAATAAATTTATTCAAAGATGAGTAGCTCTTATAATCATCACTCTTCTCACATGGGAAACATAACACCATTCTCGCATCCAGAAGAGTGATATTTCCTCTAAAAGTTTCTTTGGGGGACTTCATAAATTGAGGACGAGAATCCTTTGCACTGTCCCTTTTGCCATTGAGTCTCGGTGACGTTTCGATTTCTTTAATGAGATCCAAAATTGCGCTTAGCAGATGAAAGTTAACCCAGAATACTAGTGGTGGTAGTTTTAATGAAAAGGAATCCGGCCCTGAAACAGGTGCAACGTATTGGCATCTGGTAATGTCCGAAGTTCTGAGTAGCAAGACTTTGACCACATCATCTCTGTAAATTCCTCTATGACATCTTGAATGATCATTTAATACAGTACTTTGAGCGAGTGAACGCAAAGGAGGACAGGCGCGTTCAACTGCATCTTGCTTATTTCTGATCAGTAAAGCCTGAGTGTTCACATTTTCGTTTTGACACTGCAGACTGAAATGATCAGATACTTCAATATGTTCGATTGTCGCTTCAACGTTCGATTCTTGAGGACACACCTGTTAACCTTATCAAATTTTAAAATATTTTAAATAAAATTTCGACTTGCAAACTACAAAACTACACGCACAATAATTACCTGAAAGGCAAGCTGCATCTCATTAAATTCTGCTTTTAGATAATGGACGTATGAAGTCCCGTCTGTGTTACAGTCTTTTGTATCATAAGAAGGCTTTTGGTCTTCATCCACAAACGAAAACAGGATTACAATCTGCATGATCCGTGCCTTGAGACTGGTTTCAATATGTTTCTGCTCTGCATCATAGTGACAAAAAATTCACAAACATATATATAATTCCTTACGAGATTACAAACCCTTACTGCTCACTACTGCTCACTTGTTTACTTTACAGTTCCATCTTATTTTAAGGGATAGATACATGAACGCATCTTTTAGATATCACATAATGACAAAGCACTTACCAGAAGGGATCTGAAGGGATCCAGAGGCGAGATTGGATGCAGCAGTTATCGCACTAAAAACAGAACAATTCCACATACCACTGTTCCCCAATGCTGATTGTGAGCTTCTCAATTCATCAAAACATTCAAAGAATTGATCGACACTGCCAAAAATGACAGGCAACATATACATTAGCAAAATCAGTAGTTTAATACACAATCATGTAAGTATGTCTGTTTACAAACCTGGCACCAAAGTCTGACTCTTCGATTTTTAGTTCCTGGTTAGTGCCAACGGGTGAAGTCATCCAGTCTGATATCAGATATGAACCCCGCAACAAAGCATCCAAAACTGTATCTTTTTCTGCTGTACATGTTTCAGGTTCAAAAGAGCCTAGTGTTGACGAATAACCATGGGATGATGACACACTGTGGTATATAGATTCAGTTGCTATACTGTTCATCAAACTCTTGTGCTCTTTGTCCAGTTCCTCAAAAACATTTACGAAATACATAAAGCTTTTTATGGAACTCGGCTGCAATCTTATTTCTAAAGGATCAATGCACACATCAGCATCTAGTTTACGGATATCTAAAGAACCATTCTTCAAAGGTATACTTAGTTTAATCGTTCCTGAAAATCCACCTTTAACTCCTGTGATCACCGGGGTTGTAGCACTTTCGTCACTGTTACCATCTAACCGAAGAAATTCGAGCACTCCTCCATCAAATTTCACAAAATTTGTAAGTCGACTTAGCCCAAGAAAACTATCAGCCGATGTCCTTCGACTATCAAAGTCAACATCTTCAGAAATTCTGGTCCCGCATTCCACTTCATTAAATCGCAAAACCAACATCCTGGAATCCCCTATTCCATCTGGTTCTAGCGAGGACGGATCGAGAGCAACAATTAGTTTTTTAATTTTGACATGAAAGCTTGTAAGCAACCATTTAACCATCTTAGCAATTGTTTTAACTCCTTCATGAATATCCACAGAAGCACTCGTCAAACCACTGTCAAACATGTGACGTTCAGGTGTCTTTGTTTCATGACTGGTATATTTATCACCATCTTGACCTGAAGTAGAAGCTTCATTTTCAACATTCGAACTCACTATCCTACCAGGAGCAAGTACAATTTCAAGTTCTTCCAACTCAATCTCACATCTACCTCCCCACGAAAATTTGACCGTTAGAGAACCAATAGATCCTTCTTTCACAGCCAAAATAGCTGCTTCACCAAACTGAATAAACATGTATAAATGTAAGTGCTAAATCAATATTTTGTATGATCATTAAACTAACAATTCGCAAGGCGTTAAGTTATTCATACTGGAATCAATGTATTAAATGCTACAATATATCTATATCCGTACACATGTGCATACAAACATGTGATCTAAACAATCCATTTTTTCAATAGACAGGCCTAGAATGATTACCACGGTTCTCAACATTCTCTTAGGTTCTCGTTTGCACGCTCCCTATAAAGCATTCAAGTCTTCGCTTTAATACCTTTAAAAAGTAAGAGCCTTAACTTTAAGTCATCGAATACTATTCCCATCATGTCCGTTAAAATAGTCCGTCCAATACTATTTCCAACACCATCCAGTTATATACGAAAGTGAGGGTATAACTTTCACTTCAACCTAATTATACAACAAAACTAAGGGGGTGTTCGGGATTCCTTAGGCTGTGTTTAGTTGTAGAAAACTAAGGTCCTTTTCCATAACACTTTTCCAAAAAAGCTACAAATAAAAGAAAACATGTTCAACGGTGTATTTTTTTTAGGAATGTTTCCTGGAAAACAGAAAAGTGGCCTTTCTAATTTGTAGTTATATATACCTCAGAAAAGTGAGATTTGTACTCTTCTACATTTTCTTATTGCATTTTTCTATATTTATTCTTGCGATTTCACTTTTCTTCAGATTAGCATCTAAACACGTTTTTTTAACTTCCTAACATTTTCTAGAGAGACAAAACACCCCTCCCTTTTCTCACAACTAAACGCAACCTTAGTTTTCCTGCTAGATAGTAAGTACTTATTAGCTGCTTTTAAACGATTGAAAATAAGCAGATAAGCAAAACAAAAATAAGCAATCCCGAACACTTCCTAACTAGGAGTGTGCTTGTCTCAGGTTTCAACCGGTTTTGAACAAGTTGTGGGATGTCACCCGACCGGACCAGTGTTGTAAAACAAGGATTACAAGGCCGAGTAATCGTGGATCACTCGCCACAAGGTCAAAACACAGACCAAAACTTGGGGTCAAACTCAGTTTTAAGCATTTGAACAATTATCTTAATATTACTAAGCATAATTCTACAGCCCTATAAAACATGCCATACATATAATTTAGAACTAAAAAATTCGAATCCAAGGCCAATTACTCGCTACATCAGTTCGTTTTCTCGGCCCGATCCAGTCCCCTAACTACTAAATTCTCAATCTAATAAACAGATTCTAAACTTCATAACAACTTAAAAAAAAAAAAAAAAAAAAAAAAAAAAAAAAAAAAAAAGGCAACCTTGTGATTAATAAAATCAACGTTAAGTGCTAAATCATTCAACTGAATAGTTCCATTACGAAGCTGGACATCAAGCTGATCAAAATCAATATCACCAAGCAATATCTTCCCCAGCTTTTTCTTCAACACAAATTTACATATCTTCTTTATCGCTAATCGAGAAAACATATCTTCCGCTGATTTTGCAAAATTCCACATCTTTCAATTATTTTTATAAAATTAGGGTTTCATAATTGGGGTTTTTCAATTTGGCCTAGTGGATGATGATGAGACAGGAGAAGAAAAAGATTATAATGATTGACAAGTTAAATAAAACGAATCTTTATATATTTTTATTTTTTGTGTGTTATTATTTGGACTTTGGATAAAAGTAAGTTTAAATGATATATATTCGATTTGTTGTTGTATTACTATTGTGTATATCTATCATTTTGTTTTTTGTATTGGAGATGTAATATAATAATGTTAATGGATATACGTTGAAACTTCCAAGTTTTGTTTGGGTAACTTGTTACATGGATCTTTTTCTATGCACGATTATATTATTATTAGATTCGTATTTAAGAATATATAGAGTACGTATGTAACTTTTGCTTGATGTGATGAAAAACTTTTGTGAGTTTTATCAAATCAGCATAATAATCAGAATAACACACAGTTATCCTTTAGAGTATGTTTACGGATTAAGATTCTCTAATGTTCATCTCTCATGTTTTGTCATGTTGAGCCAATTAGATGCAAGTATATAAAATAGTAGGGCCATCATTAAGTAAAATACGGGACCCATTTATTTACTCTCTCTCATAAAACATTAACATGAGAAGAACATGAAGGAGTTGAAAATGAGAGAACCTCAATCCGTCAATGGCGTAGCTATTAAGGGGCGGGAGGGGGCGCCCGACCCCCCGAAATTTTTTTTGCGATGTAGGGGGTATATAGTTTTCGTGTAGAAAAATTTCGGTATATTCGGTTTCGACCCCCCACTGAAAATTTTCTAGCTTCGCCACTGCAATCCGTATGTTTACAATGAAAACACACAAGCACCAAATGTGCACACACATTGTTTTAGAAGAAAATGATAACGATAGAGTAGATGTTTTCTTTATTATCTTCTACATGAAAGTTATATTAACACTGAATACACTATCTCTTCTTTGTTCAACTTTCGCTTGTTTTCTATTAATAGAAACACACATACTAGACGCACGTCACACAAAACCTTTTTCACTACCTTCATCGGCAAGAACATTCCGAGATAGAAGTAAATTTGTAGCATAAGGGGAGGGGTGGTGTTCTCGTGCACGTAGTTAAACGTCCCCGAAACCACTATTGGCATATATTGATAACAAACTATATATATATATATATATATATATATATATATATATATATATATATATATATATATATATATATATATATATATATATATATATATATATATATATATATATATACACACACACACACACACACATTTATTATTGTATATGTTTTTGAGAATTGCTAATATCATATAATTTTTACAAAAATATTTTCAGACAATGATGTAACATTCTCTTTCACTATATCACTGTATGAGATTGTTTTGTATGAGATTCTTTTTTCAAAGTTGTGTGGTTCTAATTGTACAAGGTTTCAAGTGAGTCAAATACAATATCTACACTTGTTTTGGAACGGTAGCATCACCTTGTTTGAGTTGACATACATCATGCATACGAGGGTAAAACGAAAAGACATTATAAACGTTATATATTTTATCTCTTTTATTTTTGAAAATTGACTTGCACACATTAACTTTTAAAAAAAAAATTTTTGAACGAATTAACTTTTGATTGATTGACATCAATCCATGCAATATTTGTGCCATATATTCATTTTGCTTTGACTACTTGCAAATTATATATACACTCCTACAATATTCTTTTACTAATTCTTCTACACACATAACAATATTATATATATATATTTTTTTCACTCGTTCTCTCTCTGTATTCAAACCGTCAGTCCTGACACTTGAGTAAGAGGATTTGTAGGCACATCAAGTAGGAGGATTTATCATTTTCCTTGAGCAAATCAATCCCTTTATTTTTGTGCCAAAAACCAATAGACGCTTTCACAATCAGGCCCTTGCAAATATCTATACCTCGTAATGGACCACTTGTATAATTCATAAATGCAAAGAATTGCAAATCAACAATAATAGTGATGTTTTCGTTGTTTTCTTTATCTCATTATTGTAAAATATACGGCCCATCTACCATTTGACCTTTTCCTTCGCATGTTACATCCATTGCCAATAAGTGTCATACACTTTCGGCTTTCCTTATTTCACTTTTAAAAAACTGTTGATGACACCAACAAAGTAATGAAAGTTGCTTACCGGAATCAGAATATTGATATCATGACATATATGAATTTCGATTTAACTTTTGTTCTTGATAAAACCGATAGATTCCTCACACTTGATAAGAAAATTTTAGTTCACATATGTTATAGAAAGTTTGCACATATAAATTCAAGTTGCAGATAAAAACAAACAAATTACAATAATTATCACACGCTTGTGACCCTTCTAGAAAGTTTTGTTGATTAGTTTGAACATTCAACAACTAAAAAAAAATTGAATACCTGTTACTTACATCTCCTTGGGATGGAAAAAAAAAGGGAAATACTGAGCTTTGATTGCAGAAAAGGAAACCTCAACGTTTACTACAACTTTATCCGGATCACAAACGAACCTGCAAATGATAGAAACTCATTAGCATGACTTGCACATATTGCAGGAAAACCTTATGGTAGATAGGATTACAATTTATTTTGCCTCTTGACCATTTTATGCTTATTACAAATAATATGCTATAACTTTCTCTAGTACAGGTCCTTCAGTTCAGGAGGTTTATGTACCATAGTACATATTATAAACCCATTTAACACTTTATAGATAAAGCGTAATCCAAATCGACCCATTTGACCATTTGTATATACACGGGTCAACTTGCCACCTCCAATTTAGTCTTTACCTGTGATTGCTAATCCAGACACTAATGACAATATNCTAATATCATATAATTTTTACAAAAATATTTTCAGACAATGATGTAACATTCTCTTTCACTATATCACTGTATGAGATTCTTTTTTCAAAGTTGTGTGGTTCTAATTGTACAAGGTTTCAAGTGAGTCAAATACAATATCTACACTTGTTTTGGAACGGTAGCATCACCTTGTTTGAGTTGACATACATCATGCATACGAGGGTAAAACGAAAAGACATTATAAACATTATATATTTTATCTCTTTTATTTTTGAAAATTGACTTGCACACATTAACTTTCAAAAAAAAATTTTTTTTTTTTTTTGAACGAATTAACTTTTGATTGATTGACATCAATCCATGCAATATTTGTGCCATATATTCATTTTGCTTTGACTACTTGCAAATTATATATACACTCCTACAATATTCTTTTACTAATTCTTCTACACACATAACAATATTATATATATTTTTTTCACTCGTTCTCTCTCTGCATTCAAACCGTCAGTCCTGACTCTTGAGTAGGAGGATTTGTAGGCACATCAAGTAGGACGATTTATCATTTTCCTTGAGCAAATCAATCCCTTTATTTTTGTGCCAAAAACCAATAGACGCTTTCACAATCAGCCCCTTGCAAATATCTATACCTCGTAATGGACCACTTGTATAATTCATAAATGCAAAGAATTGCAAATCAACAATAATAGTGATGTTTTCGTTGTTTTCTTTATCTCATTATTGTAAAATATACGGCCCATCTACCATTTGACCTTTTCCTTCGCATGTTACATCCATTGCCAATAAGTGTCATACACTTTCGGCTTTCCTTATTTCACTTGTAAAAAACTGTTGATGACACCAACAAAGTAATGAAAGTTGCTTACCGGAATCAGAATATTGATATCATGACATATATGAATTTCGATTTAACTTTTGTTCTTGATAAAACCGATAGATTCCTCACACTTGATAAGAAAATTTTAGTTCACATATGTTATAGAAAGTTTGCACATATAAATTCAAGTTGCAGATAAAAACAAACAAATTACAATAATTATCACAAGCTTGTGACCCTTCTAGAAAGTTTTGTTGATTAGTTTGAACATTCAACAACTAAAAAAAAATTGAATACCTGTTACTTACATCTCCTTGGGATGGAAAAAAAAGGGAAATACTGAGCTTTGATTGCAGAAAAGGAAACCTCAACGTTTACTACAACTTTATCCGGATCACAAACGAAACTGCAAATGATAGAAACTCATTAGCATGACTTGCACATATTGCAGGAAAACCTTATGGTAGATAGGATTACAATTTATTTTGCCTCTTGACCATTTTATGCTTATTACAAATAATATGCTATAACTTTCTCTAGTACAGGTCCTTCAGTTCAGGAGGTTTATGTACCATAGTACATATTATAAACCCATTTAACACTTTATAGATAAAGCGTAATCCAAATCGACCCATTTGACCATTTGTATATACACGGGTCAACTTGCCACCTCTAATTTAGTCTTTACCTGTGATTGCTAATCCAGACACTAATGACAACATGAGATATCTATAGTCAAAATAATCTACAATGCATGCTTGAAAATTAAAAAATGCCATCAATATACAAGGATTCACTATCAAATATATGTATTGTAGGTTATTTTATTGATAACATCCCCATTCTCCAAATGAAGGATTTTAGTGACAAATAATCTGACATATCGAATAATATATAATCATTCTTGCATGACAAATAAGCAAGCTGAGTTCTGACACAACGATCTTTTCTGTCAAATTCGAATCAAATATATGTAAAATTGGTTAACTCTCATTGTTCATTCGGAAATTGACACATGACTGACAGTAGGTTCTGTCTTATTGGTAATTAACCCAATAAAATAAATGAAATTGAGGACGTGATAATCACTATTCTTAAAGAATATTAGCCCCTACTATAAATGCTGGTGGGATTCGAAACTAATTTCTTCCCAGGATTCGATCTCAAAGAACAGAACCTTATGCAGCGTACATAAAGTTCACATGAACATCGTAGGTTTGCATATTGTATGTATTGAAAGTGTTTCAGATTTTGTTATGTCTTAATCTGAACCAATCACACCCTTTTATAGTTACATTTTGGCGGTTAGAAGCAAACCAACATGACTGTTGGTTCCCTCCAAAACGAACCAACACAACCATTCATTATACCCTTTAGAAATAACTGTCAAATAACTGTAAAACAGAATGAACTGTTTTTCATTAATGCAGCAAAAAAGGTATAACGAATTTATCTTAATGCAAAGTGCTAAATCTATTCCCCTCCAATTAATCATTTCCCTCCAAAATACCTCCTAAAAGACTTTCAAACAATTGAGTGGAATAGCACTTATAAACACACTTTCACTTCATTCACCCACCTATGTGGGATAGATATAATATACAACATTGTTGATAAGACCCATAAGTTCCAACACTAGTTACTATTCGTTAAAAACATGACATTAAGCTATTTTCTATGACTTGCAAACTTGTGACTTGAGTGCTAATCAACAGACTGGTAGAATTAATTCTATTCCTTCTATTCCATTTGCAAAGTCTAGTATTCCTTTCCTTTTTCCCCTGATCGATCCATCCACTCTAATCTTTTTTATTTATTTATACTTGGAGGGTTGGGCCGCATATGGGTGGACCCACACTCTCGTCCTGTTGCTTGTTCTTTGCTTTTGCATGAACAACCAAAAAAACACAGTTCACCGATTAGTTACCGTCACTCGATCCTTGTTTACTTATCATAACCAAACACATCTTCCCTGGTCAGTTTTTTTAATACTTATTTAATTAGCTTATCTGAATTATTATATGATGTACCAGACTGGTAATCTATCACGATTTAAAAAAAAATCTTGAATCTGTTTTGTTTGTGAATATTTGTATAATATATTAGTGTTCCATTAGATTTAGGGTTCTTCTACTCTATCTTTTTAGACTTATCTGATTGTTAACATCAGAATTAATTGGTGTTTGGATTAGCTTATCTTGCTCACTTTTATAAACCTGAGAGAGATTATGCCGTATTTAATATGCTCAACTTGATAAGCCGGGAAATTAAGACACCCCCATGTGTGTTTGTATTTGCTTCACAGCTTAAGTTGGCAGGCTTTCTGGTTTTCTGTTTACCTTCTCTTCAAAAATAAAATAATAGTAATAAATAGTTTTTCAGGGTATTGTTGAGTTTAATCTCTAAACTTTATAGCAAACAACTATATATATGCTTTCTTTTATAATTTAAGATGGTTGTCGTGTGGTTTGTGATAGATCTGATTTAAGGTTGGTAGATGGAATCTCAATGATCATTGTCCCTCTTGACCTTTAGTTGACTGATGTTTTTTGTTAATTATTTGACTTAGGTTGCATTAAATGCTGTCATCTAATTGTAGGAGTTGATGATTCATGTTATGTTTGTTTAATAATTTACAGGTTTTAGGAAGATTTCCATGTGTGGATTTAGAATTTCAGTGAGAAGATCATGGGTGCCACTAGTTCAAAAGTGGAAGAAGATAAGGCGTTGCAGCTTTGTCGTGAACGGAAAAAGTTTGTAAGACGAGCACTTGATGGAAGGTGTTCACTTGCAGCTACTCATTTTACTCATATAGTCTTTTTAACAATTATTGGGAATGCGTTAAGGATGTTAGTTGAACCCGAAGCTCAAGTAGTTTTAAAATTAATGCAAGTTTTGTGTACATGGGCGACAACAATCCTTTTAGACTTTTTGGAGTTGGATTGTGAGTGTGGACTTTCGCTGCAGCTGGTTGTGGGATTTCAGTTGATTTTTGATCCATCACAATTTGCCGAATGTGAGTTGTTTTTCAACCATGCGTGAGTTCTCTTTGTATCGATTGATGTCTCATAGCTTTTTGTTATCATCATATTGTTTTCAGGTTAGTTGGTGTTGGTGAAGCTTCTTTCATAAGTCTTGATGCTCCATTCATTGATGACAATGCTCCAGCAGCTCATGTAGTCCTTCTTACTGGCTAATTACCAGAAAATTTAGAGGTGGAAATTTCAACCTATTTACTTGTAAATGGCGGATCCCCGGTTATATTTTTATCTCAAAAGTGATTGTTTATGCATAGAATCTCGTCGATTAGTGTATTCATGCTGTAGATACGTTTACAATGATATAATTAATGTAGTCATATTTGACACACTAATTAGTTATACACACCATAAAATGTTTTGGGAATAAGTGTTTCTGGGTACAAAAGTTGCCAGCTTTTATCTTATCCCACTTTGACCTGGCCAATTTACTACTTTTAGTCACGTACGTTTTGTGTTTCCAGGATACATATATCAAGTTATGGTGTTTTATAACTGTTAAAGATTTCTGGAAAAATCCAAAGTTGTTTTAAAGCTAATTTAAAACTCGATTTTGATGGTTTCATGTTTCACTAAAAGAACTTAAGATGACTATTTGACTTTAATGAGGCTAAGGTTTTAATCATCTATATATTATGTTTAAGTACCTTTCTCCCATTGTCTTTTTATAAACAGAAAAACTGATGTGCACTTATTGTGCAGAGAACTGCATGGCTGGGAATATTCTACATGTGCATACCGACTGGAATTTCTGTTGGTTATGTTTATGGTGGATTGGTATGGACCATGGGATTCATGATAAGATAATGAGTGTTGCAAACAGGTAAACTTTCATTGAAATTTTGATTATAAATCTGTGTTTATCAAATCTACCACCGAACATACACAATATCCTTTCTTCAAGCGAAGTTAAATTGAACCAAGCTGCTGAATCACAAAAACATCTCAAACTAGTCAGTTTGGTTGTGAGATAATGTGGTTTTCTGTTTTGTTTTGCTCGGTTTCTACATGTAGCGCCACTTTTGCCCTCATGGGTTATAAATTGCAATGAAAATATGACATTGATAGTATTGTATCTTATATGTGGTGATTGACAGGTATATGACCGAAGTACGAAGATTATCCTTGCCACAGAGCCAAAACAGAGAATGTTTACAGAGGTTTTAAAGAGCTTGAAGAATCCCTTAACTATCTCTAACTGAATTACTATATAAACTTGATTGGTTTTAAATAATTTGATTTTTTTATTATTAACATTTGTTTTTGTTTATTGTCTTTTGCAGATGCTTCTGTTTGATGGAGTTCTTTTAGAGCATTTATCTAGGATTTTTTTTCTTTGTTATTCGTGTTTGATGTTGGTATTTTGAACACTTTGTGCACAGTTTAACATGTGGGAACCATTTGATTCATATGCAGACATACATTTTGGAAATCGGTGAATTTGAGTTGTTTCGGCTGTTTAGGCAATAAAGTTACTTTGTGGTTTTATATATGTGATTTTTTTTTAATAAATTCATGTTTTATATAGTATGTAAAGAAATGCAGTATATAAAATGCCGTAAAAATGAGAAAATGATTGTTCGAGACTTTTGGTGACCGAAAAATTGAGTCACTAATGAATTATTTTAAAGTTTTTCTTCAGAAGCTATATTGACGCATAACTTCAGACACCAAATCTACAAGACCTTTTCTGACTGATATTAAGAGTCAAAAATGTCCTTTAGTGATGCTTCCATTAGTGTCTCTTTTTCTTTCAGTGGGAGACCAAAATGCCTTAGTGCTGTCTGACACTTTTTTTCTGTCACTAAATGGCATATATCTTGTAGTGAGAAGAACATCGTGAAAATTAACTTATAAGAACATAAAGTGATTTCAAGTATGTCGTCACATAAAAAAAAAAATTGCATATCTTTTAGTTGCATGCTCATGTTTGCATCCTTCACCCGTATGTGCCATTCTTCTCCCTTTGTCAACTATGAATATGGTAAACTTGTCATGCAGATGGCAATTAATTTAACCAAAGGCTCTCATCATCTTCGTTTCGCCACAGTTATAAACCATGTTTAGATCACAAACTAGGCTAAGATCATGACTCATAATCTCTTTCAAAATATTAAAAATCTTTACATTGCACACAAAATTAACTTTGATAATTCAAAAATAAATAAATAAATAAATAAATAAAATAAAATAAAAAAATGAATACCTTAAATTCTAATCACTCTAAATTGTACTAGTATTCTTCTGTGCGATTTTCCCTTTTTAATAAGTGTCTGGGTCTCTGGGATGTAAGTTATAAACTCAGTAATTAACATGCTTATCATGACTTGAATAATGGCTTACTGATTATAGGATACAAGGTATGAAAACCATGGCAAAATATTGTACAAAGCAATGATCATACGATCATGTAATTCTTCGTTTTGTTAAAAGATATACAACAATACCGAGAAAACATGAAATTAGTACGGAGTAGTGAATTTAAGACATTAAGACAATCAACACGAATATAGTTGCACAATTTCAGTTAGATAACTTATTCAATCATAAAGCTAGCGTTTTGAGAGCAATATTCTTATCGATAAACGATCTGGTTTTCATTCCATCTTTTTGCTAATGGAAGTTATTCGATACCAATAAGTATATACTCTTTATTTATTCTTGTTAAGACCAAAATGTTATAAATGGTACCTCCTAATTATATCTTTTTATTCTGCAACATTTTTGTTATCGGAAGAAGTTTCAAGAATCGAATAACGAACAAGTTGAGCCCATTGCTTCAGTTTCATCTTCACCTTCTCCGAGTCATCACCTACGTACATGTAAATCAAATACAGATTATTTAGCCAAAATACGAGGGAGGTGTTAGGATTTCTTATTCAAAAGGTTATCTGCTTATTGAATTTTGATACTTCAAATCAGAATAGTGTTTTTTTAATTGTTTATCCAATGCTTACATCTCAATCTATTTTAAGTGGACTCGAGTAAGGCCAGCCATGCACATCTAAATAAAAAAAATTCGTTCCTTTGTTCGTTTACCAGTTTAAACAGTTTTAACTATTTGAAACGGAAAAAAGTATTATGTATAGAGTTTTACATTTTTCATCATTGAATTAGCATAATAGAAAACTGTATCTAATGTTCTTAAGTTTTGTTACAATCTTTTCTTACTAAACACCCGAAGAAAGAACTACAAAAAATACGAAAATTTGTTTACTTGGATCAACAATAGATGTAGCAACACTTGAAGAACTCGAACAAGAGTCAGAATTCATCGACGACGTCCGTGACAACGTTCCACCACTATTATATCCTTGTTTAATTGCAGCATACATCTTGAGTGCTGGAAAAGCATTCATAAGTTTCGGATCATCAAAATCATCCAACTTATCAAACCCAAACCCTAAATCAAAACAAGCTTTCAACTCCTTAATATCGTCATCAGTGACGTCACGAACATGATCAATACTCTTGCTACGACAAAGCTTGTGAGTTTTATAACGACTTCGTTGTTTCATCCTAAGTTTCTGCCACTCTAAATCACGGTTTATGTCTGGTGGCCATGTTTTTTGCTTAGATAGAAGGTGATGTGTATGTTGTGAGTCAGCCATTATACACACATAATTAAGACATGACAAAAGGATTTATTTATATGTAGTTGTTTTAGTTTTGTTCTTTAAACGATTTGGATATCAAACTCTAAAATAGAATGTAATGAATATATTCATTAATTATTTATTTTATTTTCTACTTTACGAGTTTCCAAATTAGCTAAGTTACTATAGTTTAGATGAAAAAATAGTTAAGTTATTATATAGTGTCAGGAAATTTTGCTCACATGACAATACGATATTGTGCTAATGGAACTTTATTATAATAAAGTTACAAATTGTAAGTAGGTTATACTCTATGGGTTGCTAAGAAAATAAATAGAATTAATCATACTATAATTTGGACATTTTATGAAAACTTATCGGTAAAATTGTTAAAAATAGTTGCCAACTTTCGTTAATATTATAGCAAAAGTTTCCCTAAACGGCTAAACTTGAAGGCTTAATTAGATCATATATTGTAATGACAGGCAGCTAACATTTGATATCTAACTCAATAATAAGAGTCTTAAATTTGTCAAGTTTAAATGTCTTATAAAAAGTACAGATGTTTGATACAGATTTAAAGATGGTTAAATTTATAGTTGATTTATTGCATATTTAAAGTTATTTTTTTTATATGGAAATGATAGGTTTTGTCTCATATTTTTATATCATCTTCGATCACAGTTAGTAATTAATGTGTTATAGAATAATTAAGCTGTAGAGTAGTGCATGTGTGAAGGGCGATAATGATGAGCCAAGGATGTTCCGCTTTATAAACAAACTAGCCTATAAACCCGTTGTAATCCAACTAATATATTAACTCTCAAACAATATTGTTTATTCCCATAATAAAAAATATATATACTCCGTATATAAAGAGAACATTGAATATATGTTAAAAACAACAAAGAAGAATAAACCAAGAATCTCCAAAACCGGATAATGTTAAAATTAAGTTCATATAAGATAGGTAAAACTAACAAAGAAGAATAAACCATTTTAACTATATGACGGATCAAATCTTTTGTAGCACTTTATGGTAAACAACATTCAAAGTATTGTTTGAAACTTTACCATCCTTGTCGTTGTATAATGATGAGCCAAGGATGTTCCGCCTTATAAACAAATTGGTTCTTTGATTTGGTATGGAACGACTGCCACTAAATTCCAAGCCTAAATGTCTGATCAAATGAAAATTGTAGAGTTACCATGTGTCTCATCAAATATTTCAGTATCCTAATAAATTTCTGTGAAATGATTTTTATGATAAAAATACATGTCTAACAACAAAATAATGTTACACTGAAAAATCTAAAGTAAATATTATGAGTGAGATAATACGTATAATATATGCTCAAAGTATAAAATCAATTAGGTACAAGCAGGGACGGAGCCGGGACCAAATATGACCGGGTGCACAAAAAAATTTGAACAATAATACTAGAAACACATTTCGATGGACCAGGTGCATTTAAGATAACTTTAGGAAAAATCAATATTTTTTTCAAAAATTAACACTATATCGAAAAAATCCATGGGTGCCAAGGCACCCGCGTGAACCCCTGGATCCGTCCCTGGGCACAAGTTTAAGCATAAATTCTTGGACTATCTAGTATTACATAATATTCTATAAGTTTTACTCATTTGTGTATCCATGCCTCAAAAAAATATGTGCTAGCGAGTCAATATTTAAGAAAACGTATAGCATGGTATATTGTATATGAGTTTGAGTTGTGGAAGTGTGAAAAAAACTGTGTATCAGTTGGTTATTTATATTGGTTTTTTAAAAAAATGCATATGGCCGTTATACAACGGCAAGGGCCAAATATGTAATTTTTTTTGAAATTCAAACATATAGCCGTTGGCAAAGAGCCGGATATGTAATTTTTTTTGTTCATGTTCAAGCATAACGCAGAGTTACCATGATAACTTGGGGGTTAACGCAAAGCCATAACTCAGATGCACGGTGTCATAGCTCAAGCCTAACTTGCGTTAAGGCCATTCCACCTAAGCATTAACGTAGCCTCAAAGTCATGATACCAAGAGCTCTAAATGTAAAAGATACGGCCCATCCACCATTTGACCTTTTCCTTCTCATGTTACATCCATTACCAATCCATTAACAATAGTGTCATACACTTTCCTTAATTTCACTTTTAAAAAACTGTTGATGACAACAACATTGTAATGAACGTTGCTTACCGGAATCAGAATATTGATATCATGACATACATGAATCTCGATTTAACTTTTGTACTTGATAAAACCGATAGATTCCTCACAGTTGATAAGATAAATTTAGTTCACATATAAAATCAAGTTGCAGATAAAAACAAACATATTACAATAATTATCACACACTTGTGACCCTTCTAGAAAGTTTCGATGATTAGCTTGAACATTCAAAAACTAAAACTAAAACTAAAATTTTTTTGAACACCTTGTTACTTACATCTCATTGGGATGGAAAAAAAGGAAAATACAGAGCTTTGATTGCAGGAAAGGAAACCTCAACGTTTACTACACCTTTATCCGGATCACAAACGAACCTGCAAATGATAGAAACTCATTAGCATGACTTGCACATATTGCAGGAAAACCTTATGGTAGATTGGATGACAATTTAAATTGCCTCTTGTCCATTTTATGCCTATACAAATAATAATAACTTTCTCTAGTACGGGTCACTGAGGAGGTTTATGTACCTAAGTATATATTATAAACCCATTTGGCCATTTGTATAATCCAAATCGACCCATTTGGCCATTTGTATACATGGGTCAACTTGCCACCTCTAATTTAGTATGTACCTATGATTGCTAATCCAGACACTAATGGCAACACGTGATATCTTTAGTAAAAATAATCTACAATGCATGCTTGAAAATTAAAAAATGCCATCAATATACAAGGATTCATTATCAAATATGTGTATTGTAGGTTATTTTATTGATAACATCCCCATTCTCCTAATGAAGGATTTAAGTGACAAATAATCTGACATATCGAATAATATATAAGCATTCTTGCATGACAAATAAGCAAGCTGAGTTATGACACAACGATCTTTTCTGTCAAATTTGAATCAAATATATGTCAAATTGTTAACTCTCATCATTCATTCGGAAAATCTTGAGTTAATTTAGCAAAATCTTGACTGACAGTAGGTTCTGTCTTATTGGTAATTAGCCCAATGCATATAGACTCAATTTAAAACTTTATGTTAATTTAGCAAAATCTTGAGTTGGAAGCATTTAAAAACTTACAAGCAGGAAGGTTGGAGATATCTGCAGAAACAGCACAAGGAATACCCAAGTTTGAAAGAGCTCCCCTTATAATTCCACAGGGAAAATAAAGATGCATCCCAGTAACTTCAGCTGCTTTGTTTCCAGGTTCTTGAGCTGAACCTGAAGTCTCTGCGGACGGGCCCGCTGACATACGTGAAAGCCATGCGAATTTATCATCTTGCAAAACAAATGTACCCTGCAACAACATAAATAAGCAACCATATCTACCGTTCACAATACATTTTAAACTTATTACGATATGTGGTATGGAACTTACTCTATGATTTGTCTTTAAATTGTCTATCTGCTTCTTGAATAGCTCGGACCAGAAATCTTTGCAGATGAATTTGATTGCTTCTAGGTGATCACTAAAGCGTGGCCGCTCCATAGTGTATCTAACAAATATAATATTCAAGGGTGTAAGAAATACACCATGTATGTGACAAGTAAGATTTAGATCCTAGACAAATATTTGAAACTGGTGTACCAATAGTTACTTCGTTCGTCTATTACTGTGTAAACCATTGATGCAACCTTAGTGATACATAGGAGTATAGGAAAATATACAAATTAAGAAATTATGAAATTAGTTTATCAGTTATCTAAGTAAATTCTAACTTCTAAACACCTTGAGCAAGTGCAGGCGTGCAGCTGCGCAATTTGTTAGCAGTCTATTGCATAAGAGAAATTACTAAGGGTACTGATGCACAAGGAGCATAAGACTGCTATGAAAACTTTAAGACATGCTAAGGAGCATAAGGTATCAGTTATCTAAGTAAGTTCTAAATACTAACCACCTTGAGCAAGTGCAGCTGCACAATTTGTTAGCAGTCTATTGCATAAGAGAAATTACTAAAGGGTATTGATGCACAAGGAGCATAAGACTGCTATGAAAACTTTAAGACATGTAATTTATCCCCTTGTTAGAACTAAGATTATTTTGACTGGATGGAAACTGATGCAAAAGAGTAAGAACTTCAAATTATTCAAGCTTCCACGGAATTATAGATTTAAATAGCAAAAAGGGGCTGGAATAACTATGGTGAAAAAGGGGACATGCATACTCACACATGCAGTAAAACATTAAGATACTACTATGATCCATAAGACCTCGATGACAAAATACTGAATCAAAATAGGCTGGTTAATGAATATACGTGAAACATCATCATTCATAGGATTTACCATAAACATCTTAATTCATTGGTGCAATCAAAATATGGTGGCAAAATTCCAAAGATTACAGCATTGTCAGGTAACATGGAGTCAGCAACTCAGCATCATAATTCATAAATAAAGATGAGTTAATTGTGAGCTAAAAATGCTGTTGGCTTGTTGTTCTCATATGATATTTATTATTTAGAAATAATTGTGAGCTAAAAATGCTGGTTTATAGCTAAAAAACATATATTTACATTTTTAAATGAACTAATTTCACAGCCATATGTGTGATAAAAACTTAAACATAAAAAATGACACTCCAAAGATCAACTTAATTTAAGCTCCAGATGAACAACTACTATCCTACGGCTAAGGAGACCAAATCGATCTAACAAACCTAAATTTAAATCTAGTGTTTACTTTCACTAACATTTCAATTCAATACAATTATAAAGCTAACCAAACCTAATAGATCTACAAACCTAGAATAAAATGATTAAAATAAAGCTTTAACTAAAATGTCAGTTCGACACAATACCTAATACGCTCCAGAAAACCTAAAATCATTCAAGTAAATAACTAAAGTTTCAGATTAATACGGTTCTATGCCTATGCTCTAAAAAAAACTATAATCGCTTCAAGTACTTCACTAACATTTCAGATTTTCAGATAAACGCGATTATACAGCTAACAAGCCCTAATATGCTCGAGAAAACCAGAATCCGTGCATGTATAACTAACATTTTAGATCAATACAACCGCCGCAAGACCTAAAAAACCTAGAATCAATTCACGAATGAGACCTAATATGATCCAAAACACCTACAATTAATTCAAGTATCTAACTAACATATCAGATCAATACGATTTTACAGCTAATAAAACCAAATAGGATCCAAAAAAAGGCCAATAACTGATTCACGTATGACAAACATTTCAGATCATAACCCTAACCATCGTAAATAAACTCAAATATTAACCAACATTTCAAATTAATACGTTACCTAGGATAGACTCATGTATAATTAGCATTTTAGACTAATACGAATCCATCGCAAATACACTATAAATAAAATACTATGAATCCAAGTATTTAACTAACCAATTCAGATCAATACGCTTCTACAAAAGCCTAGAACCAATTACAGTATCTAACTTACATTTCAGATGATTACGAATATAACGAAACCGGCATCGCTCTAAGATGACATAAAACATAAATCTAATTCAGGCTTAATACGATTATAACGCAACAAAACCGCATACGACCTATATAACCTAAACTCCTAACCTACATTTCAGATCAATACGATCCTACGGCCAAATAGACCTAATACGATCTAAAAAACCTAAAAATCAATCAACTAACATATAAAATTGAATCGATAGAATCAGATAGCGCGTGAGAGCGCGTGTGTGATGTAAATATATATATATACCGTTCGGAGAGCTGATGACCGACGTGATAACCGATAGCTTCGATTCTGCGAGCAGCAAGTTCAGGCTTGGAAGCGTAAAGGACATTGCTGTATGATGATACGATCTCTGTTAATAAACTGTCCATACAGCTCTCTGATACTTCTCTGGCCATTGAAATGAAATGATGTTAGCTGTGTGTGTGTTTTTTACGGTGTGTGTGTGTGAGGGAGATTTTGTTTGCTCCGGTGATTTGATCAAGTTTGTTGAGTTGTAATGGGCTGGCTCGTTGATTTGATTTTAATTTTATCAAGGCCCGTGGGAATGTAAACTTTGTGTAGTCCACTGGGTATATCATATATTAAGAGTTTATATTAAATCTCAAGGGAAACGGTGCCGTTTTGGCATCCCTTTTTCCCGCCAAAATTTGGCCCAATGTGTTAGCCTGCTTGTCTAGCCCATGTAGCAGTTTTTTTCTGCCCAGATATCTTTTATATATCACTTTGTACCTTAGTTCCAGAACCCTAGATCTAAAATAGCGTCATCCTTGGACTTCAAGCTCGGAACAAGAAGGTTGCAACAATAAATCCGAAATCTTAAGTGAGTTTAAATTTTCAGCTTCAACTTAATTGTTGGGGAAGGTTTTGATTTATCCATGTTTATAAAGATTTAATTTTTATTTAACAGTTAGGGTTTTGGGCTACTGGAAGACAGGTACGAAAATCAAGAAGCTATGTACTTTGATTATTGTTGGAGTTTTTATTTTATTTTTTTGTGTTGATTATTGATGTGGTTTGTGGGTTTTTGATGATTTGTGAAAAAAAAATATGAATATAAGGGTTTAGTTATGATTTTGGGATTGACTTATGTTATTAATATCTTTGGTAGATTTGGTGCCTACCATGTGTTTGATGAATTGCTTGAGAAGATTTGGTGCCTACCATGTTCAGCTTTCGGTTTAATTTCGTTGATGGTGATACTAAGGTATGTTTTTTGGGATTATTATGCTTAAGCGTAGAGAATATGCTCATAAGCCAGAAAATAAGCCACAAACATAGGCTGAACTGAATAGCCTAATGGGTTCTATAATAAGCCAATATAAAGAGACCTTTAATTAACATGTTCTGGGTTGTGGAGATGTGGTGTGGGGGGGGGGGTGTGGTTAGGAAATATCAAGGGAGCAAAAGCAAATATGTACTTGAGAATAAGCAATTCATTACCTTCTAAAGATAACACCTAACTTTCTATAAAGACTTTTATAGTAAGCAAAAAGGTTTAGTTTCTTTTGTTGATAGGGAAAAACAAGCACGTTTGGCAAGATTATCATTTTTTAAGAAGGAACCTAAGAATAAATTTGTACAGCGTATTAGAGAGCATTCCATATGTTAACAACTTTAAATTGTGTTATAAAAAATTAGCCAGTGTCGATATGATATATTGAGACTATTATTTGTGACAGGCCTAAATATGAGCCTTTGGACTGAGCACTGGCCGTCCAATATGCCATACACATCAAGGTAAAATCACGTCGTTAGTAGGTTGTTAAGGAAGTTTTTTTGGTAATGAACAACTGCTACATGTTGTTTACCAAGTATTTTTTTTTCTAATTTTGAACTAATGACGTGTTTGGATATACGATAAAATACTCATTGAATTTGCAAAAGTCATTTGGATTTGTTTGATGAACACCAGTTTTTTCAATGAAATGCTTACATGAAATTTTATAGTAGATGCAACATTTCGTAAGTCATTTTGGGTACCACAATTTCTTTGCAGGTTCATCTTTCTCCAACAAGACAATAACATAAAAAAGAGTCTGAAAATAATGGGACGAGTGTTCAGCATCCCATTGTANATCCCATTGTAAAAAAAAAAAAAAGGTACTAAATCCGGTTGTGTTGTGTCGTCGACAAATGCACGCGTTCATAACACAAGAATTACAACTCGCAATCATCAACAACAGAAACCGCTCTTTAGTGATGGTCTGCAAATGCGAGATACAATGTCATTGGGTAAGTAACATTCAATATGGATTTTGCGCACGCGTCTTTTTTATTCCCATCAAACCTGTTGTCATTTTTTAAATCAATTTTGTGTATACAATGTTATGCAGCCGCACCTGTATACACAAACGCGCAAAAAAAAAGAGCGTGGCATGCAATAGAGGATGCGCAGGAACAACACTGTACTGTGAGACTCGATTACAATTCTGAGTTTTATCAATTATTGCATCCCCATACGCATTTAACTAATACAAGGAATTTGGGTAATATCAGGTTTTTAGATACATACCCTGTTTTTGTTGATAACCGAATGAAAATATGGATTTTTTCCCCTTTTGCAGCAGTTCGTCGGTGGTTGCCTTGCAATCATGTCAAAGAAGCATGCCAAGTTCTCATGCTCTTTCTGCCAGTTCTACATTTGGCATTAAAGGTTGAGATTTGGAGGTATGCGCATGTTCTTTGGCAAGTTTGAATCAATATAAACAAATGAAAATGTCGTAACCCGTATTAATATTCGAATTTTTTTCCTTTTCTGTGTAGCGAAGGAAATAGGCCACCTCCGACGAAGGCTGTAAGCTTTGAGTTGTCAGGTAGATATGTCTATTAACCTCTGGAATCAATGCCATTTGGATTTGATAGTTGGTTGTGGGATATTTGGATTTGGGCGTGTTTGGAATTTGGGATTACTCATGACGTTTTTTTTTTGGTGGCAGCAACATGGATTTGATAATTGTTGCACTTTGATTATCAGCACGCCAATGGTGTCAAGTGGAACATCGGAGCATCATTGCACAATGCCGTTGGAGCAGCATTACACACTGCCATTGCGGAGTCATTTCTCAATGATCATCAACCCTCTTCCGCCATGTAATAAGGTATAATTCAAAAGCTTAATTTCCAAAAAAAAAAATCTCCGGTTAAGTTACTGTCAGAGATAGCAATCTTTGTTTTCATTCGTGTAAGGCCTAAATCTTTCGAAATCATTCGTGTAAGGCCTAAATCATACGAGATGTAAGTGCAATTATTAACAACAAACATGTAGCCAATCTCTTGGTTTTGGTTAGGATCATTTGTTGTCGCCTTTTGGTTTGGGTGCTAAAAGTTGGTGACTTACTATTAGGATCATAAAATATAAGGCGAAAAGTTTTAAAATAAGCCACAAAATATGACCTTATTAAAACATAAGCCCAAAACGAAATAAGCCATAAGCTGGTCACGTTGACCAGGAATAAGAAATAAATAGGTTGGCGCATGTCAGTGTCTTGGTTAATTATGCAGTTGTGGTAGACAACAAACCTGTACAAGTTGTGGACATTGAGAAAATGGGTAAACATATATGTGACATTCACATGAGTGCAATTGAATAGACTTGAAAATGGCGCCTATGGTCTAAGCAGCGGATGAGGTGCGTATAGCTTGCTCAACGGTGTTGTTTGGACTGTTTCAAGAACGTTCCGTGTCGCATAAGAACAACCGGCAGCGGCAGTTGGCGTATCGATCTATGTTAGATTACGAATTTCCATGCATAGGAATGCTTATTTTATAAACATCTTATTAGTATAATGAACACAATAGAGATTGGCAGTTTTAATTTCACTAACTGTTAACAATTTGTTGCTGTAACAGGTGATACTGACGACCAACAAACGCGTAGCAGCAGGTCCCACGGGAATAGCAGTTCTGCGCGATCTATGGCCCAGGTAAATGGCAAACAATTCTACTTAGTTAAGTAGAATTCTACTTAATGAGGAAGAGGTCGTTTATGATCAACAGTTACAGCAAATCGTAATATCCTTTGAGATAGGTTGGGTGAAATATTATATGGGAAATATGATTGCACTTTCTGTGTTTTAAGCTGTTAGTACGTGCACTCACTTGAATGTGATGAATTGGTTGGCATTTGTATCAACTTTATTTTATGTGCAGCTGGAGCTGATGCAGATGAAAACAGGAATGCAATTTTGGCAGCGGTGGTGTTGCAGTTACCACTGCAAAGCACATAACAGCCGAGTCAAAGAAGGAAGAGCAAGTTGAAGAGAAAGAGGAGTCCGAACATGTGAGCTTTTCTTTGCTTTACTTAAATCAATATATGTTGTTAATGTTCGACATTAGGATAAAAAGGTTATGACTAGCGATCGTTAAAAATTGTATTCAAACAAAATTCAAGCAAGTCTAAGCTTTGTACCAGCAATTTCAGATATAATAAAATGGGTGGACCATATTCTGCCTTATATTGGTACAAACTAGGAAAGGTAAGTTCAGTTTCCGGCATACTATTTGATGCTACACAAAGCACATGTTTGCATAATTTTGAAAGGAACATAGAATTGATAAAATGGGTAGAAATAAGTGTAAAGATGGTATTGGTAGTTTTTAACTACATTATTTGAAAAGAAACAAAACGCAGCAGTTAAAACATTTATAGATTACTTGATAGACAAATGACTAAAACATACAAAGATGATCATCATGCATATATAACTTTATAGCTTGACTCCCTGATAGTTATATACATACATGTAACTCTCTGATTTATGGAATAAATGTTGCAAATGTGACTTAGATTCACCTTACAAATGCTAACTTCTATTAGTGATTACAGTTTGCTGCATTTGCAGTTAAAACTTTACAACGTAACTTTTCAATTGGTGACGTTTTTTGAATTGTTATTGCAGAAAGTGGTGGCTGATGATGTCGATCAAGTAAAGGAGGCGAAGAAGAAAGGCCGTGGGTCAAAACTAAGATCTGTCACCAATAGGGTCAATAGACGGGTTCCAAGTATTGTTTGCTTATATGTGTTTTTGTGAAAAGTGAACTTAAGTGGATTTTTGTGTGTAGTTAACTTGCGGTTTATGTTGTGCAGCTTTTGTGGTAACTAAAAGTGTTGGGCAATGGGTAAGGGTGGCAGGCAACGGCTCAGAAAATAGCGCCTTTGGCACGACAGAGAACACAAGAGAAGGACAAGCACACACCTTTATCAGCAAACCACAACGTATGTACAGATTCCAAATGGTGTGGAATCACTATATACACAAACAGATATGTTTTATTGCAACCATTGTCGTCTTTTTGGTACTGCTACGGATATACAGGAATCTGACCCTCATTTATTGCGCTTCAATCACATGTTGTCGTGTTTCTCCTAAGCAAAAGGCATTGGTAAGATCTGTTTTGTGGCTGACTAAATATGCCACTTCACTTTTTAAAATAAATGTCGTTAGTAGATTTATTCAACTTGAAAAAGCACCTGTGGCCTAATGGATAAGGCACCTGACTTCTAATCAGGCGATTGTGGGTTCGAGTCCCATCGGGTGTGCTGATGTATTTCGCATCGTTATTTGTTTTGCCAAAACTTTTAGATTTACTCATTTTTTGCAGGTCCAGTAGACCCACTGCAAAATGTATGTGCTGCTTCGCGTCGGAATGCGAAAGCTACAAAGTATGGTACCAGGTAAGCCATGTTGCAGATGAATGCCTCTTGAATTCAAAAAACTATTGAGAAAATAAACAGGCACGCCGGCAACGCGGCGACCGCTGCCAACCTTGTTATAACAAATCTTATATTTAGTTTTTGTAAGTTACTAAATTAAATAAGCTAGGCCCAGAACAATCACTTCACACATTCCAGTATGGCAGTATTCCTTCCACCATCAGACTGGGCTTTAGCCTAGTATTAAGCCCAATAACACATTTTCTAGACTCTAAAGACACATATTCAATTCTTGACGAGAGCATGCTTGCATCTTCATTAGACTAAAAAAAATGCACTTATTCACTGAAGAATGAAAGTTGTTATGGAGAATGACCTTGTGTGTTGGCTTGGTAACTTACTTGATTTTTAACTTTATAGATATTAGGACTATGTTTTACCTCTAAGAGATACCAACTTTAGCTGTAAGCACATATATTTTTATCTTAGGTAACCATGGTTTCCGACCTTCTGGCCGAAAAGTCTACGGGTTTTGAACCCACAACCACAATATAAATGTGACACATAAAATGATACAAACAAGTTAAAAACTAACGAGATAAGATCGTTTTAACATCTTTTAACTTTGATCCAGATAAGTGAAATTTAAATCCGAACCATCCTACGAAGGATTCTCGAACCCAGAAGAAGACGCCTATACGCCTACATGAAAAACTACTCATCCATCATATTATTAATCAGGTCATTTACTTACCTTTGTACTTTTTACCCTTCTTACCCTTATTGTTTCCCTTTACTTTCTTGCTTTTCACTTCTTGTATCACCACTCTCACCCATGAATCGTCATCACCTGTTTCCTCATTGTGGTTCTTCTTCTCACTTGTTTCTTCAACCTCAGTTGTGTTGCTGTTCTCTGATACTAGCATTTTCCCATCCTCCGATTCCTGACTCATAGCAGAACAGTTCATGATATCATTTATTTTTGGCGTATTACTTTGCAGCCACTTCAAGACTTCTTGCAAAGTCTTCTCGGTAACTGAATGGTCCTCCACTTTTTTATTCCTGGAAAAGACCCAAACACCCGAAGATATCTTTAAAAAATAAGAAATGTATACAATTATACAAACACTTGTAATTTAAAGGATTTCAAATTTAACCTTTTATGAAGTGCTTCTGAAAGTGCCTTGAGTTCACTTAACGCACTGAATACAAATGCCATATCTTCTTTAGGCCACTGTTTTCCATTCGTTAAAGCTGTAGCTATTGTGTTTATATTTCTATCATATTCTTTCTGAAAACAGGACATATAATTAGAAGGCATCATAGCTTAGACCATTTATAGTAAAACTAAAAATACCATGATGCCTTACCTGTATCATAGATTTAACAGATGCTACGCTCGGCGACTTTTCCTTCTTCCCATTTAAAATTTCAGATATCTCATCTAGAACTTCGCAATTCGTTTGCTGTTCTCCTTTACATCCATCTACTGGATTCCCATTCAAATTTGCAACTGGTAACGTATCAGAACATGTTGCCTTTGGAGACATCTCACAACCATCATTGTTAGAAGGATTTTGCACACAAAGTGTAGTTTTTGTCAAGAACAGTTCACTCATAATCTCCTCTTTAGATTTCGTAAGGTCAACAAATATAGCACAAGGAGCATTGATTTTAGGACTCACATCTCCTGAACACACAATTAGGAGAGGATCCTCTATGCTTAAAAACGCTTCAGAAACCACTTCTGGATCTAAGTTCAATAAACTACCCTTCCTTCTTGACAAAAGATTGGCCACAAACTTATTTGGAAGCAATTGAGCAATATTTTTACCACTCGACAACAATTCAAGTAGTTCCTGAGAGCAATCTGATGCTTGCAGACACAATAAAGACAGTATCATAACTCCCTTTAATGCTAATATTGGATGGTAATAAGAGGCATCAATTTTCGATCTTGAAATCCATGATACAGTATCGTCTTTATGGAAGAGAATTATTTTAACGATTTTAACAATACTGCGTAGGGTTTTACGATCTGGAATTGTCTGTTTGGAAACGGATGATGATGTATTCAGAGTACCAGTAGAGTCAAAAGATGTAAGCCATCCAACAAGAGTAGATCTTGTAGTGAAAATGATCTCTGAAGAGAGAGATGCAAAGAAAAGAAGATGGTCCAAGAGATACATGAAACTGTGAGGAGATACGTGACCAGGACACTTACACTTGGGTTTGAATGTATCTTCCAGAGCATTTTTAAGTTCCCTAGAAACAGAAGTGTCTTTTTCACCGTCATTCCAAAATTTCTCAAGAAACGACTTCCATGAGGGAGCATTCTGAATCTTCCTCGTAACCATCTCAAATAGTACTAAAGGCTGTCTGCAACTGAAACATATCATCACCACCCTCCCGATTGTCGAATAGGTGAGGTCACCTTTGATGTTGATATATTGAAGTATGATCTCACTAAGCAAGTTGACAGAAAGATCAGTCTTTCTTACAGATATTAAGTCCTCGGATACTGAATTCCGCCAGTCTAACGGAAACACTAGATCAAAATAACCTGTAGAGATTTTAAGAAAACTTTGCAGCTTCTTTGTGGAAGGAGAAGTAAGGTTAACATGATGGCATTCTAAAAGAAACTTTGTAACCTCAAATATATGAAGAAGAGATGTGCTTTGGTGAAAGGCCGACCCATTCGACTTCGACATATGAAGAAGACGTTCAAGTGTTTCAAGTACCTTGATACCCACAGAAAGTAGTTCTGACTGCCAATAAGACCGAATAGCAGAAACCAAATCCCCGATATCAATAGTTAGAAGCTTCCCATCCCTATGAACACCCTTTTGACCGTAGTTTTTTATCCACTCAGCATCCTTGTTGACTAATATGTAAACTGTGTTTCCTTTTACACATTGTTTCCTCACCCCAAAATAGATTAAACTGAAATCAAGGTGACCCTCGTGTTTATTATTTGGTTCTTCATTGTGGAAACTTCCAAGACTCTCGAAGATATTCACAACATTCTCCTTCCACAAATTCCAATAAAAAATCAAAGTTTTAACAGAAACCCAATTGCGAAACATCTTGTCTTCACACTGCTTACTTATATCAATTTGTAACTCATCCTCCCATTCATACTTTGATGAACTTAGATGAAAATGAGCATCCAAGATTTTCCTGATTGACAAAACTTCTCCCCTAAAACTCTTGTGTTCTTGGGAAATGTCCAAATCATTCTTCAGTTCAGTCAGACTACTTCGCTGATCAGACAGCACATTAAGCTCATTACAAACAAAATTATAGAAAATGCCTGAATCCAGTTTTGCAAGAGACTTCACTCTATTACAAAGTCCTTCCTTTTCAACAAACCGCTTCAATGGCCAACCCCGGTTTCCATTTTCCCATAACGAGCTAATAAACACATACCAAAGTAACAAAACCGTCGCATTCTTAAACTGTCCAGCCTTCTCCAAAAGATCAGCCTCCTTTAGAATATCACCGCAGGACCTAGCAAGCTGTGCAGCTTCAAAAAAATGTCCCAAATCTTCTTCCAAGGATAAAAGATCATCAAGGCAGCCTAACGACCTTAAAAACACACGTTTAGATTCCATAGAGCAAAATGCTGTGACAAATTTCATCATGGTTTTAGGATCCTTATGCTCATGGTAATAAAGGGCACAATTTTCTAAGAATTCTTCAATTTGTCGTATTTCTCTACATCGAACATTAACATGTTCTCACCAGTTTTTTATATACTCCAACCCTTCATGAAAAAGTTTCCCTTTTTTGCAAACAGACAGACAGTTGGCAAACTGATCTCCCTTGGCGTAAGCTTCCGCGGCTTCTCTATAACATCCTGATAGAGTGAAACATTCAGCAGCTGCATCGATCTTTCCACATTTGTATAAATACAAGTTTCCTACACAAACACAAGAGTTCAATTTAGTAATGGCAATGATTCAAAACTGTAATATCTAAATTTTTGAATAAAAATGATTTAAGGTTGCATAAAATATCAGATTTTTTAATGTGGGGGTATCAACTAACAGAAGTGCCCTTAAAAAAAAGGTAACAGAAGTATAATTTTACCTATATATGAGGGGAATTTCATTTAAGGATTCTATCAAAATAAATAAATTTCCTTTTAGGAGTGAGAAAGTATTGGATAACCCCACTTCCAAATGCTGTTTTTTTGTTACATTTCTTGGAAAAATTTCCATAAAATTTTATATACATCTTTATATTTGACCCGCTTGACACAGTTAAGGTAAAGTACAGCGCAAATCGAACTATTCTTAAGTATATGGGTCAAACTTGTGACTTTTCAATCCAAATGCAGAGTCAACAAGTGCAAGCAGTAAATTAGCAAACGGGGATTCATGTGTGAAAAAGAAGTTACCTGCTCTTTCATAATCCCCTAAATCACAATAACATGATGCGGCAGACTCAAGCTTCCCAATAGACTCAAACATATCGGCTGCTTCTCTAGCATAACTCACAAAAGCTTCATGATTTGTTCCCCTCATTTGATCAGCAGATGCTATGAGACTAGAAGCTTTGGCCAGTTTTTCCCACATTGTGTCACCAGCTTTCTCAAAACACAGAGTTGACATCACAAAATTGTTCTCATAAAAAAACTGAAAAGCATATGATGATTAGTCAAATAAGGTAATAAGAATACAAATCATAAGAAAACTAAAGCAGTTGTAGATCAAAAACTAACCTTTTTACCACGGTCCAACCACTCCTGAGGGGTGCTAGCAACCCGCATAGACTGAGCCACTGAATCATCCAGTTCTCTAACCTGAACTAGCCCCTTCATTTTCCAGTAGTTAAACATTGGTTTAGAAAGCTCCTCTTTGTTCTCACATATCCATAGTCTTTGCCTAGTTCGAGTTATTGCCACATATAATTGTTTCAATTCAGAACATAAAACACTATGTCTTGCCTCACTGAATGCCGGGAATGAATGAGGAAGTTTTTCATTGAGCAGGTTATGCTTTTTCATGTATCCATATATAACTCTCCACTGGTCTTTCAAAGGGGATGTCCCAAAAAAGTTGTACAGCAATACATCCTAAACAATCATCGGAAATCCAACATTTAGAAACAAAAGCAATATATCACTAGAAATGAAAACTATTTGAGACAGTATGGAAAAGAATCTTACATGGAACTCAAGACCCTTACATTCCAATATAGTGAGAACAAGTGCATTTTTTCCAACATATTCACAGATTTCAGTTTTGGCACCATCATCACGTACTAATATCACCTGGTCAGCACCAAATCCAGCAATTTTCCCACGAGTTCCCGTATCGCCAAAGATTGTAACTATTGCATTTTCATCACTACCAGACTCAAGCAAAACAGGGGCTTCACCAGATATAAGACTAATTTCAGGCTCTAACTTGTCAATTGAGTGAATAAAGTAGTGATATATAATATCAATGACACTCTGAGCTAAATCAAGCACAGCAGCATGCGTTCTGAAATTCTGTTTTAATTGAAAAATCTCGGATACAAAACCTTTATCTTTTTTTCCAGATGTTCTAGTACTTAAGAAGTCCTTATAGAACAAAGATCGTATATCTTGAAACCTAAAGTCAATCCCTCTTGCTATTGTCTGTGCTGTATCACCCGCAAAAATAAAACCTTCATCCACATTTTGGCAAATATATTTAAAAAGAGAAATCTGCCTCATACTAAGATCTTGGACCTCATCAATATAAACCAGATCCATCTTGTCACCTGCATAATTCCCAATTTCAAGCCGATGATGGATGTCATTTACTAAATCACCCAAATCAAATTCTCCCCTTTCGGTTTTCATCTTCTCATAGGTTTCATAGATGATGTACACAGTCTCTCTTTTCTCTCTAGTTAAAGTGGATGAACGATTTTCCGCCAATAAACAGTAACCCTCATAGCCTAGTTTTCCTTTACTGCATTCCCCTGCTTGAATCCCTCCTTTTATATGAGATATAATTTCCGTGAATACCCTTGAAGGATCAAGCTTTTTGGTTAGACTTGAATTAAAGCGGGGCCAGTAAAGTGAGCAAAACCTATCAAATGTAACCTCCCTTAATCTTATGAAAGTTTGCAATGCAACAGATCTTGAACTTATACGGTTACCATGATATCCTTCTCTTGCCTCAAGAAATCTTTCAAAGAACGAATTGCTCAATGTACCATCCAACATCATCAGAAACTTTTGAAATGTTATAACAAGAGGGTAATTCCTAACAGGAATGTTAGTAAATGTGTCTGGAACATCATTGACTTCTGATGTAATCACATTCATATCATTATGATTGATCTCTGCTGATGAATTCACGTCACTTGAAACACTGTCAATTACATCAGCTCTTGAAGTTAGAACAATACAATTAAAGACGGACAAAAGGGAACAAGAGAAGTACTTTGCGCACCTTGTCAAGTGGGAAACATTTTGTTTCACAGCATAACATAATTTTGGGCTAATTGTCACAAAAAGCTGGTGAAGAACTTTATCATCCCTAAATCGGTTGTTCCCCCCTTCATAAATCCCATCAGAAGCAATGCGAAATTTCTGTTCACATTGGAACAACTTCATTGTCAACACAGTGGTTTTTCCGGTTCCTGATCGCCCAATGATAAATGAACTTTTGGGAGATAGAATTATGTCCATCTGTTCATCCGTGACTTGCATGGGTAGATCAGCTTCTTTACCAAAAAGCAAATGGCTCACTACCTCACGTGAGAATGAGTAGAACTTCATTAGCAACAAGCTTTCACTCACTTTTGAGTTTTCAACAAAGATTCTAGCATCTCCCGGATTCACATTCCCTTTACTTTCATTTTCACATTCACTTAAATATCTAAATCTAATAATTTCTTGGGATGTCGGCCAGGTCTTAGAAACTTCTAAGGTCCTAAACAGTAGAAAGATAACGTAATTAGCATATATAATCACTACTTGAAGAATTAAGATTCACGAAACAATAATTGATCATACCCTTCTAAACATTTTTCTGTGCACCTACTAATATAAGCATCTGTGTATGCGGAAAATATGCTCTCAAGTCGTTTTGTGAGTTTCGGAATCTCGTCTAAGGCTAATACATCCCAAACCTTCAAAACTTGTACGTAACTGTCTTCCTTGATTATGTCGTTAGTACAAATCACATAGAACCCTTCAACCTTGAACTGTTTCAAGATTTGTGAAGAACTTTTGCAACAAAAGTCTGTACTTCTATTCTTAGGCCGCCAGCCACTAGAAAGTTTCAGTAAAAGATTTAAAACCTGCTTCTTCAAGCGAGAACTCGTAAGCTTTGCAAAAGATCTTCTGAAGTCGTCACTAAAGAGAACCTGATAGCATAAAGTTGGAATGTTGTTATAGTAGTTTATACCCAAAGAGACTGTAATGTAGAATAAATTATAGCTGCAATGTCGTTATAGTCGGGTCATAATCTTGAAAACAAAAACTATGAAGTAAATTATGCTGTATTAGTCAAACTAAAATGAAAAATAAACTTATAGCACATCATCGTTTTATGGCCGTCTGCAAGTCCTTGACATTTTTGTTAACATTGAAATAATATTTGTGGATGACAGTTGCAGCATGTAACATTTATTATAGTAGTCCTAATAATCTACCAATCTCTTGTTCAAGCAACTAGAATCTAGTTATAGTTGTAAAAGTCCTAATAATTACTCTTGAAACGTACATCCAAGCACACCCTGATTACAAATCTTTGACCTTGATCAAGTATACTTGAAACTAGTATATCAAAGAATAATCAGCAAAGTCACTAAAGCTACAAAGACACAAATAGCCAAAATAAATTAAAAATATTTACATTCAAACCACAAATCTCAATATCAACATCCTTGACATGGCCAAAGCTTAGTATAAATCTTTTAAGCAACCAAATTAAGACAGCTTTTAGATACTGAGTTAAAATGGGTGGGACCAGGTTAGGTTTTCTTTGACCCATTAGACAAATTTGAGATGAAACACAATCCAAATTGGCCCATCCACAAGCAAACAGGTCTAAATTGTTGTATCCAAATTATACAAACCAAACTAACATGAAAGTGTGAAAGGAAAAAGCTTTGAAACTTGCCACTGTTATCAAGTGTATGATTTAAGTATGAAAACGTAAACATATAAAATTCGTATAAAGCAGGAGACAAGTGCAAGAGGAATCCTGTTATTTTTATCTTTTTATTCTTTCTTTTCATATGTTTGTCTACACAGCCAAAATGTAACTTATAAAGTAAGAATGTTCCAGTTTTGACCAAAAAGTGTAATTTGGTAAGAGATTAATCCATACCTTCCATTTTGCATGTTTAAAAAGTACACTGTTCCCGTTTACCAAGTCATCAAGTTGTTCTAACTCTTTCATTGCTGCTATAATTATCATCTTCAAGCATTCATCAGCATCAGCGTCAAAGAAACAATGTCGATTCCTTGCATCAAATACCAACTCTTTCCATATAGACTCGCTGCTAGTCAGGGTTTTTTCATTTCCCAATATCCAAAGACAATGCCTACAGGAAAAAAGGAAGGCAATATCACACTTTCTGTTCTAAACAAGTATTAATAAAGATCAATTGTAAAGAAACTGAGAGGATTGCATACCGTGCTCTCGTCAAGGCAACATTAGTCCTTTGAGGACATGATATGAAGCCAATAGACCCATGACTATTGGTTCTTACTGTTGACAAGATAATAATATCTTCTCCACCCTGAAACCCGTCAATTGATCTAACCTTTACTGAGAATCCATCTAGTTTCTCATACTTGTGAGCAAGTTTTTCTTGAATTGAAATGACTTGGGCAGCGTAAGGAGATATAACACCAATGCTAAGCTTCATCTTTGAGTCCTGCCATGCTATAATGTGAAAAACGCAAATGTTAAATTTTGGGTTCATTATAAGTAGACTTAATACATTCAGCAAAAATGATAAAATGAATCTGAAATGACATAACCACTATGCACACCTCTGTAGAGAAATTTAACAATTTTAATCACAATAGCCACCTCAACCATATTTCTTCGGCTTTTTCCATCATCATCTAATTCTTCTCTTCCACCAACCACATTTATGAATGAATAGGAACCGAACATTGGTCCTGAAAGATGCCTTTTTCATAACTTTTAGATAACACATTTTGTGCATCCAGAACTTTATTTTTATAAAATTTCAAATTTGGGAAGAAACTGATGGAAGGATGCATTCTATATTGAACACTGAGAAGGTGCATAGAATGACCCAAAGAACTCAATCGCTCAAATAAGCTTCTTCCAAATCCAGATTTAATACAAACCTGTCCACAACACCGAGTCCATCAAGATAAAATTTAAACAAGTATTGTTAAGGTAGAAAGATAAGTGCCGTTCTAAAAAAAAAAAAAAAAAAAAAAAAAAAAAAAAAAAAAAAAAAAAAAAGTAGAAAGATGAGTATAGACTTACGTTGCTCTTAACCATTGCAGGTAATTGGCGCTCATCTCCAATAAGAATAGCATGCTTCATTCCCGGAAGTTGAAGGGGGATGGTGGACTCTGCCTCTTTCAATTGAGCAGCTTCGTCTATTACCAATATATTGAAAGGCTCCATATTGACAGCATGCAACTTGTAGGAACTTGAAGTTGTGCAAAATATAACACAAGCTCTTTCAAAACAGAATTGTTTTATAGCATATTTGTTTGAGAAACATGGAAGAGCGAGTCCTTCAAGAGATATTTGCAGAGTTTTCAGCAAAGACAGACATGACATAATAACATCATCTTGCAGTGGTTTACTATTGAAGACGTCTTCAAGTTCTTCCGAAACCAGAGTTTTTTTGAAACAACATATATTCCAAAGAGCTCAAATTGTCTAAAAGATATATCATATTCTGGAAATTATATTCCCCCATGAAACTTATTGGGACATGAGTACAAAATGTACGAATGCACCTTCTGAGTGGCGGTGCAAAAGAATTGAATTACTCTTGCACAAACTCAATGAATGATTTGATTTCTAACATTGATCTTTTACCTTCATTCTCATTTCTAAGTTGTTTGTCTTTCAAAAATTCATTTTCTAAAAAGTTATAATATTCGTAAACACAATTTTCCAACAAAACAATCATAGATCTTATGCAATCCTTCCAACCAGTTACTGGCCCTAGGCACTCTGCAAGTCTCTCAATCCGATGCTCGAGATAGATTTCTTCAATGTCAATACTGACTTTCAGTATCTCCCTTTTACCAAACAAGACCAAATCTCCAACGGAACAGAAATAATCACCACTTGCAGTTGCAGTTTTGAATGATTCTCTTACTAAGTTCAGCACGCGTGAGGCTAACTCTACTATAGCCACATTCGTTGGACCGCAAGTAAGAGTCCTATGCTTCATTTGCAAGAGGATAACAATCAAAACACTTACTGTCATTGTTTTCCCCGTTCCAGGTGGTCCCGATATTTGTGCCACAGAAGATATATGACAACATTCTGTTTTACAAAGTACCGCCATAACTGCTGTCCTCTGGGATTCGTTCAATTTAAGCAAAAGATGTGGATCAAGTTTCTGAGATACCATACTATCATAACCAAGAGAGCAAATGCCACACTTCTTCTCAACCTATAAACAACAAATCCATAATCAATAACAACAATATCAATAAACAAATGAAAATTTTAATTAATCAATTTCTTACCTTAGAGTCAGAGTAAAGAATCTCTTTGATGATACGAAGATTTCTCCTCATGTGCAGTGAATTCCATATTCTTCTCTGACTTGCTATATTCATCAAAAACACTGCAAACATCCCGTCTTGGAAATCAATTGGTTGTGATGCCTTAACTTTGAATTGTAACGACGTAAGATCATCTTCATTACTTTTGACCAATGAAAGAGCCCATGTTCTTCCCACACGCTTCAAATCAGAAACAGATTCTGGTAGCCTATCTACTAAAAGAAGCAGATCACCAAGTAACATATAGTAATCATCTCTACCACGTGCACTAAATTGATTTTTCCAACAACCAACCGTAACATCATACAGCATGTTTTCGCCACTTTTAGACTCGTTGAAAGATAAAATATCAGCAAATGGAGCTTTATTCATGATCTCCATGGAAGAAGCCAGCTCGGAACGCGTTTCCTCAAGCAAAGGATAAACAAAAGAGCCAAAATAGTGTTCTTTGGACTCAAAAGTAAGTGGTATCTTCTCCACCTGCAGATGATGCATCAATTCATATGAAAAACTTATGTAATGAAGACATTTTTATTTGTAAAGCAAAATCCATTCGGTGTATTCAACTTGAAAAACAACAATGATCAAACTAGGTATAGTAACGAGATTAAGGAGTTTATAACTGTGAAACCATTTTGTTTTAACATGTTTATGTGTTCTCTTTTCAAAACATAATAAGGAGGGAAAGGAAAAAAACAATAATAAACCTTCCAGTCCATATTAACAGGTTGGAAAAGCTGACTTTTAAGTCAAATGGGTCAAACTTTGACTTCAATCACTTTAATCATATATACATATTTTAGAGGGTGTGCTTATTTTAAACTGGTCTATAACTCTAAAATAACTTATTTACCTCCTTAGTTTAGAACTTTCATCTAAACATTATTAACTAGATAAACACTAAAATAACTTTAAACTTCATAACCATAAAAAATGAATAAATTAGCTCTGGTTTTCCATACAAAGAATGTTATAGATTCCTTATTTTTTTTTTCAGCTTGTGCTTCTAAGGAAAAGCAGATAACACCTTAAAATTAAGCACTTCAAGCCACAGAGTCAAAATTTTCTTATTTTACGTTTATCTTAAATTATATTTCAAGATCCTTAGGTCTCATGTTCAAATATCACTAAGTACACATTTTGGGATGGCTGGAGAAAGAGTCGTAAACGGTCACGTGATACCCCGATTAGGCCATGTACATTTGAGTCAAAGACTCGCCCTCTCATGAAACATGAACAATGAAAACTTAACACGAACAACTTATTTCACCTATGCAGGGGCGGAGCTATGTGAGGACCGGGGAGGTTCCCGGCCCCCATAGGTCTAAACTCGTTAGTGTATTTATTTGCGATTTCGTGTGTATTTCCAAAANAAAAATTTGTTCCGGCCCTCCCACGTAAATTTTTCTAGCTCCGCCACTCACGCTATGGGTCATCCAAACACTCAAAAATCACCTCTCTTCAAAACTAAACAAACCCAATTCCCAAACACCCCCACACCAGACATAACTAAAATCAACAACAACGAGCTTGCATAAAACAACAACATAAAACATTACTAAAAAAAAAGACCTTATTCTTATAGACATCTTCATCAAGAATATGATCAAGAGACCATGTCAGAATCATCTTTGTAAACTCATCTTCATGATGCTCAGCAGCAACACTCAAAGACCCTTTATCCATTTTCACCTAAAAATACATAAAAATGCAAGCTTTATTCAAGTTTTTAACTAAAATGTGTGGTTTTTATAAAATTTTAAGAAATGGGTTTTGATGTTTAGTTCATTAAATGAAAAGGGTAGTTTTCTTTTTGTGAAAATGTTGTGAATTAATGAAGCCCCGTTTTAGAATCTGCAATTACAAAATACACAGGGGATGAAATATGGAAATGAGGAGTCACATGTATGTGTACAAGTTCTATAGCGTAACGTACAACATTATTGATCTAGTTGTACTGCCACGTGTCGAATTTTTATTTGATGTGTAAATAGTGTGCCAAAGATGCACACAGATTGTGTGACACCAAACTTGTACAAGAAGTTATACTAAAAATTGTACAAAAATTTTCTAGATATGTTGATTGATATTCATGAAATTTTGTTACCACTCATAAACTTATGTGACTATCTCTCAAAGACCCAATTTCAAGTAGCGTTTTGAAATCTTTATACGAATGAGTTGAATTAAAATCGAATTCATAACCTATTTAATAAAAAAGAATGTTACATCTATTAAAACAATGAGTTGATTTAAAAACAACGATGAAGAATGATGAATCTGATCGAGATTGTCTTGACACAAAGGTTATACATTTTAAAACATAACTCTTTTCAAGAATAATGACATGTGTTTATTCCTTAAGAAGTTAATAAATTTGGTTTTTTTTTTTTTTTTTTTTTTTTTTTTTTTTTTTTTTTTTTTTTTTTTTTTTTTTTGAGGGATGGTAACGGAGATTGGTTGCCTCTGAGTGATGCTAAACCAAACAATTCATCAAGTTCTGTGGGTAAACGTGAAAGAGAGGTGCTTGCTGACGAGTCTTCAACAAACAGAAAACTTATGAAACTTAAAATCCTTTAGGGATTTACACTATTGGATGTTGCTTGGTTAATCAAGGGTTGGGGTGTTTGTCATTTTGGTTGTTACTTTGTTAAACTCGACGAAGAATTTATCTATTGTATGATGGCTAAGTTTCAAACACTTTAGTTCTGTATTTTGGGTTTTGTTAAGGATGAAAATCCTTAATGACATCTTCTCTTAAAACTCAATATATTGTACTAATTAAACTCCTCATTTGCTAGTTTTTTTTTTAATGTTTCATATTTCTGTATTTCGGTTATCTTTTATATCAAGTTAATAAAGTTCGCAACATACATACATACGCTACTAAGAGTGTTGTTGGTAAAGAATGATGAAGCGTCTTTGCAGAACTGATAGTCGGTTTTTAAGCTTTTAGACCAGTTGTACAAAGAAATATGCATTGTGATATTTGTTCAATACCGTCTCTCTATGTATACAACCTTTAGTTTGGTATAAACAAAATTTTGACTTTAAATTTTAGCAAGTCGGAAACCATGGTTATCAAAAAAAAAAAAAAAAAAAAACACTTTGTTGCTCATCTTTACTTTGTTAATCTTTTAATAAAATATTTAACGGATTGCTTCAGTGTAATTTCATAATACTTTTGGGTTTCATTATAATACAAACGTTTATTTAGATTGCTCGTGTATTACACGAGTCATAAACTATATTCACATGACATGTGTGTGTGGATTTTATTTTGTAAATCTTTTGTGAAAGTATAATTTCTTTTTAATAAAAGCCTTCACCTACCTTGCTATGTAAGACTAAAGGTAATCGTCACACCGAGTCACTTTTCATATTATTGTCATCTGAGCTTTTCATTTCCTCTCACTTTCTCTCACACCATCTCACCTTTCAACCTTAATAAAGTCACACCACTTACCTTTCATTAAAATACTCACTTTATATAAATATACCGCACTAAATACCTCACACACACTCAAAAAAATAGTAATAATAAAATACACACAAAATGCACAAATGACAAAAGCTTTTTAGCTCACCACTATCTCCATTTTGTGATGGCCTCAGGCGTGAGATTTTTGTAGGTAACGGGGTTTGTGGTGTGAAGATGTGTGAGGGGTGAAGGCCTAAAACCTATTACCTTTAGCCTAAAGGCGTCTAGGGACTGGTGCTTTATTTTTATAGATATAATGACATAGAGTATATGTTATGGTTAAAAATATAATGACATATATGTTATGGTTTAATTATTTTTAACTTTTAATAGACACAACGTCGACGTTATTTTACTAGTTGTTAAAGTATGGTTTGAACATATGATCTAATAAGTGTGAAGCGGTGCTTAGTGCTGGTGAATCAAAGGTTAGTGTGTTTGGCAAAATCAGTTGATTGTTGCAAGCTGTAAATTGAAGCTAAAGTTGTAAACTACAAGTTGCAGTAATAAATTGTTAATGTCACATGTATAAAATGTTCAACTAAAGTTGGGGGTGTTTGTTTAAGCTTACACATGGGCTTACGTGGTTATTTGATTTCGGCGCATATATAAGTTCTGATTTTTTGGCTTATTTTGACACTTATGAGCTCATATAAGCTCGTTATGGTAAAAGAAGCATGTATCTGAGTCTTAAAACAAGTTGGAAAGTTGAAGCTTATAAAGTATAAGTCAAAATCAAATAAGCCCATACATAAACTTAAACAAGGCACCCCACTATACTTAGGTAAGTTCAAACTTTTCTTTCCCAAATTTACATGTTACTTTAAATCGAAGCTAAAGTTGTAAACTACAAGTTGTAGTAATAAATTGTAAATGTCACATGTATAAAATGTTCAACGAATGTCGGGGGTGTTTGTTTAAGCTTACACGTGGGCTTACGTACTTATTTGATTTCGGCGTATTTTTATAAGCTATGATTTTCTGGCTTATTTTTGACACTTATGAGCTCATATAAGCTCGTTATGATAAAAGAACCATGTATAAGCCCATGAGTCTTAAAACAAGTTGGAAAGTTGAAGCTTTCTAAAGTGTAAGTCAAAATCAAATAAGCACATATATAAACTTAAACATGACACCCTATTACACTTAGATAAGTTCAAACTTTTCTTTCCCTAAGTTACATGTTGCTTTAAATAACTTATTTGTTGAAAGGTTAATTATTGAAATAAAGCTACACTTTTCTCATCTAGGCAATAAGGGTGTGTTTGGTATGAAGAAATGAGAGTTGAGAAATGGAAATGTCTTAAATTCCCATGTTTGGTAGCATGGAGAAAAACAAAAACGGAGAATTAAGAACTCTCGAGAAAAGGCGCCTTTGTATTTTGATTTACCCTACTTTTGGTATGGAAATCAAAAGAAATCAATTTTGTACACAACCAAGTCTCCGTGTTTTTTCAATAGAGAATTGGGCTATCCATAAAAAAAAGGGGTACATATTCCTAAATCACGTGCAAGTCACGTTTGCAAAATAACTTGCAACAACATAGACATTGGGGATCCTCCTTCCTTCATCTCCTTCTCCACCGCTGGCCTCTCCTCCGCCGTTTTCTGCTCTTCCAACGTCGACCCCCTTCTCCACGATCTGATCTTCTACCTCTGTTGCTCTTCTGCCAAATCAATTTGATGGTCTAAGGTTCTTCATATTCTTTATTCTAATTATTATATCAAAACC